>BSBK01006145.1:0-137500 GCA_027943335.1 Chamaecyparis obtusa | reverse complement strand
AGTATATAGACACTATATGGACATTCCAGATGTTGTGAAGAAAATGGGGAGTTCAAATGGATGTTGTGATCTTATATCTAAGATCACATACTTAAATATTTCATACTGAGAGAGTTACAGTTACTTTGGTAAACGTTGGTCACTAGACTATGATAGTGAGAATTGATAGAGTTAGTCTCTGGGTTTTTGGTATATCTCTCAGAAGACCTGGATTCAAGGTATGCCAACTTGAAGGATGATAGACAAGGTACTGAAGGATATTTATTGGTCAACACAAGGTACATAGTGATTTGTGATGTCATCCATGATGCATATTTTGGAGATGGTTTATCTTGAAGTTGACTCAGGAAAGGAAGTGTGTATTTTGTTTGGCAAGCATGAATTAAGGATGTCGGTCCTTAATTGTTATATTGTAATCATTGTATACTTGTTCTAGATATAGTGTGTATCTTAGCAAGAGTTTATGTAGTCATTTTTAAATTAGGAAAGACTTATGGGCCGATCTGATCATGGTAAAATGTAATAAGGTATATATGTAGAATCTTTTCTTTGGAAAAGATATGGATAAAAATATATGTGAAATAGAGAAGTTGTAAAAGTTGTGAGCTTGTGTTTTCTGAATGTAGAGTAGAGGTTTACTGTTGGACTTCATTAGAACTAATCAAGCAAAGATAATTGCTAGCAAATAGTTTAAAAGATTGTGTATTTCTTAATATACACCTGTTGCAATAGTGAGTTCAGAAGGTGGCTTTAACCTTCTTTGGGTAGTGATCACTGGGTAGTGAGCCCTCTTGGTTACTTGACTCTTAACAAGGTTTGTCCTCTAACAAGGAAAATGTACTACAATGTTTTAATAAGCTCCTAATAGGGCTATATCTTCTAACAAGGATTGCTATACTCTCAGTACATTATTTGTGGGTGCTAATTCCCACTGGGGTTTTTACCTTTCACAGGGTTTCCCCGTAACCAAAACATTATGTTATTGTGTTGGTATTCATTGAATCTGATATTGTGAGCTCAAAGTTTAAAGTTTAATATTCTATTATACAACTGATTCACCACCCCCTCTCAGTTGTATTGTGGACTGTTATTCCTAACAATTGGTATCAAATCTTGTGGTCCTCATGGAGAAAGCTTAACAACTTGAGGAGATCTTGGAGATGGCACTCTATATGAAGGATGGTCCTAAATTTGATGCTAAAAACTTTGATAGTTGGAAGAACAAGATGTGAACACACCTATTGTTTTTGGGCATAGATTACTAGATGATTACAAAGAAGAAGATGGCCTTAAAGTCTAAAAATGATCTACCATCTACTAGTGAAGATGATAAGAAGCCATTTTCATATAACATGGTCACAAGAGAAGCACTGATCAATGCACTATCTGAAGGAGAGTTTACTGAAGTAGAAGACCTAGATTTGGCACATGAAATTTGGAATAGATTGGAAACACTATATGAAGGGGATAAATATACCAAGTAAGAAAAATTACAAAACTGGAAAACAAAGATGGAGAAGCTACAAATGACTAAGGATGAAAGCATTATAGCCTATGTCCAAAGGGTCATAGAAGCAGTAGTTAGAATAAAAAATTGTGGAGGTACTTATGATGAAGGGGAAGTTATTGTAAAGATCCTCGGATCATTAACTCCTGTATACAAATTCAAGGAAATGTCTATTCAGGAAACTATACCCCTAACTCCAAACTTTAGCAGAGAGATGTTGATTGCCAAGTTAACTACTTTTGAACTTGCGGAATTGGGAGAAGATACTCCTAAAGTTGAATCTACATTTAGGGCATCTGCACACAAGAAACCCTCTACAATTTTGAGCACAAGCAAAGAAGACCTAAAAGAAGAGCTTGGTGAGTATGCTGAGGAATGGGAAAAGATAATGGAAGAAGAAAGAAATATGGGAGAACTTGTTGCACTAATTTCCAGAAGAGAGAAAAGAGGTAAGGAAAAATTTGAAGGCAAGTTACCATTAAAATGTTTTTCATGCAATAATATAGGACATTTTGCATCTAGATGTCCTACAAGAGTTTCTAAATACAAACCTAATTATGCAAAGATTAGATGAGAAAAGGAATGTTATTATGCTAGTGAAGGAATCTCTGATGATGATGATGATGATTTAGACAATGAAGAGATTGGATTTTTTTGCTATTAAAGATGAACCAGTTCATGAAGAAAAAGCCTTAGTATCTCATTTTGACAAAAAAATTGAATGGATAATTGATAGTGGATGTTCTCATCACATGACTGGTGATAAGAACAAGTTTGTCAAATTAGTAAATTATGATGGAGGTGTTGTAAGGTTTGGGGACAATCTCCCAAAATCCATCATGGGAGTTGGATCCATTACTTTGGATGAAAGACTAACATAGATAATGTACTAATTGTTGAATGACTGAAACATAATTTGTTGAGTGTCAGATAGTTAATGGATAAAAAATTTTAGTTGAGTTATTTTGATAGTAAGTGCTTTATTAGAAGTAAGGAAGGAAAACTGATTGCTACCAGTTCAAAATCCAGAGGTAATGTATTTGAACTAAACACATCGGGAGCCTCTTCTTTTGTTGCAAATGTAGATGATAGTTGGTTATGGCATAGAAGATTTTGTCATGTTAATTTTGATAACATTGTGAAGGCAAGTATGGCTAATGCAGTAAAAGATCTACCAAAGATTATGAAACCCTCTAACATTGTATGCAAAGAATATGTTATGGGAAAGAAAACTAGAAGCAGTCCTAAAAGAAAGACATTTACATCAAAAGGAAAGTTGAATCTGGTACATACAGATCTATGTGGGCCTATAAGAACAAATTCATACAATGGTGAAAGGTATTTCATACTCTTTGTTGATGACTTTTCTAGAATGATGTGGGTCACCTATTTAAGAGAGAAATCAGAAGCATTTGATAAATTCAAGTTGTTTATAGAAAAAGTAGAAAATGAATCAAGATTGAAAATAAAGTATCTAAGATTAGATAGAGGTGGAGAGTTCACATCAGATCTATTCAATTCATGCTATGAAGAGCATGGAATAAAAAGATAAACATCTACTCCTAGGACTCCACAACAAAATGGGATAATAGAGCAAAGAAATAGAACTATACTTGATGTTGCCAAGATAATGTTGATTGAAGGAAATGTATCTCACATACATTGGAGAGAGGCTATTGGAACAATAGTATACACATTAAACAAAATTCAAATTAGAGATGGTACAAGTAAGACTCCCTATGAACTATAGTTAGATCATACTCCTACTGTAAAATATTTTAGAATTTTTGGTAGTAAATGCTAAATCAAGAGGGATGATGAGATGGGGAAATTTGATGCTAGAAGTGATGAAGGTATCTTCCTTGGTTAATCTATCAAAAGAAAGGTATACAAATGTTTTAATTTGAGATTGAGGAAGATGGTCGAATGTAACAATGTAGGAATAGATGAGAAGTTTTAGATACAAGAGATAATGTATGACAGTAGTTAGATTTCAGAAGAAACCACCACTGCTGTAGAAGAAGAAGAACTTGTTGAGAAAGAAGGTGAAAAAGAGGCTTGTGATGCTGATACAACTCCAAAGTATGTAAAAAATAACCATCCTAAAAATAAAATTATTGGTAATACCAGTCAGGGAGTGTTAACTAGATCAAAAGCTAGAAAAGAAATTTGTTTGATTTCTCAAGTTGAGCCAAAAACTATAGATGAAGCCTTTAAAGATGAACCTTGGATAAATTCCATCCAAGAAGAATTGGATTAGATAAAGAAGAATAATACTTGGGAACTCATTCCTAGACCTAAAAACAAAAATATTATAGGAACTAAATAGGTTTTTAGAAACAAGATGAATGAAGAAGGAAAGGTGGTAAGGAACAAAGCAAGACTAATATGTAAAGGATACTCATGGCAAGAAGGCATTGACTCTGAAGAAACAAGAACTCATGTTGCTAGAATAGAGGCAGTAAGATTATTCATATCTTATGCTGCATACAAAAACTTCAAAGTGTATAATATGGATGTTAAATCAACATTTTTGAATGGAGATCTTGAAGAAGAACTATATATAGAACAACCAGATGTGTTTCCTCTATGCGAAGAAAAAAACATGTTGTGAAAATTGAAGAAAGCTTTGTATGGGCTATAGCAAGCTCCTTGGGCTTGGATTCAGAAAAGGTAATGTGGACAATAATTTATATCTAAGAACTACTAAAGATGGAATTCTGATAATACAAGTATTTGTGGATGACATTATCTTTGGAGGTAATGATGATCTATGTAAGAAGATTGATAAAGAAATGGAAAGTGAATTTGAGATGTCCATGATAGGTGAAATGAAATTCTTTCTTGGATGGCAAATAACTCAGAATGAGAATGGCATTTTCATTTCTCAAACCAAGTATCTCAAAGAATTGCTTAAGAATTTTTAAATGGAAGATTGTAAACCATTAGGAACACCTATGGTGACTGGCAACAAGCTAACAATTGATGATGAATCAAAATATTTTTTTTAGACTTTATATAGATCAATGGTTGGAGGGGTACAATATCTAACTCACACAAGACCATATATTGCTAATGCTACTGGAATTATGGCTAGATATCAAGTAGAACCCAAAGAGACTCATCTAGTTGCTATGAAAAGGATACTAAGGTATCTCAGAGGAACCATTCACTATGGTTTATGGTATGATAGAAATGATAGCTTTGAACTTCATGTGTGTATTGATGCTGATTGGGCAACAAATATTGATGATAGAAAAAGTACCGATGGTAGTGCATTTTTCATTGGGAAAAACTTGGTCTCTTGGCTAAGAAAGAAACAAGATTATATAGCATAGTTTACTATTGAATCAGAGTATGTTGCTGCTGCTATAAACTACACTTAGATCATTTGGATGAAACAAATGTTAACAAACATTAGAGTAATTTTTGAAGATCTTGTGGTTATCCATTGTGATAACACTAGTACTGTAAACATGTCAGAGAATCTATTGATGCATTCCAAAACTAAACATATCTCTATTAAGTATCACTTCTTAAGAGATAAGGTGGCACAAAAGAAAATCAAATTAGAATATATCAATATAAAAGAGTAGATTGCAAACATCTTCACAAAGAAACTACCGAAAGACACCTTTGAATATCTTAGATGTATGGTGGGGGTTCAGGCCCCTCCCAGTCAGAACTAAATGATGCAGAAATGCATCAGTCCAGAAGTATCTAGAGCCTTATCATTATCTGGACTAGATTCATGGATCTACTCCTCAAGGTGAGTGATCATGAGAGAAAGTTTATCTATGAAGGAAGTAGAAGCTGCATGGAACCCTTTCCCATTATTGTCAAAGGGGGACTGTTGCTATGAGAAAATTCTCACTGTTTGGGAAAATTGGTCTGTTGAAGGACTCTTTGATTGATTAAACTTTGGGATATATTTTCCCATATATTGAAATCAATGCCAAAGGGGGAGATTGGTGGATATTGCTAATGCATGGGTGGTGATTGAGACATTTAATATGTTTAATCACTACATTACTAAATGGGCACTCATAATATTGTCATTTGTTTTTTGTCACTAATGTCAACATATGTTTCTATGAAGGAACCAGGATGGTAATAATAGTGTACAGACACTATATGAATGTTCCAGATGCTACGAGGAAAATAAGGAGTTTAGATGGATGTTGTGATCTTATATCTAAGATTGAATCCTTAAATATTTCATATTGAGAGAGTTATAGTTACTTTGGTAAAGATTGGTCACTGGACAGTGACAGTGAGAATTGACATAGTTAGTCTCTAGGTCTTTGGTATATCTCTCAAAAGACCTGGATTCAACATATGAAAACTTGAAGGATGAAAGAAAAGGTACTAAAGTATGTTCATTATGATGAAGGCTACTCCCCTTAATACCAAAAACACATAACAAAAATAGAGAAACAACAACAATATGCAAGAACAGAAAATTGGCTTCTTATTATCTCCACAAATGTGGAATTACAAACTTTCAGAATTACAATATGCAAAGCCACGTGGGAATTCCCTTACAATATTCTATAGGACAAAGCCTCAAATCAATACCCAGATCTACTATCCAGAATCACCCTAGACAACACTATGGGCCTTCTTTATATAGGCATTTTTCACCGCCTAAGAAGGTTCCAAAATTTTAGCCCTTAGAGCTGACCAAACTTAGAATTATTTTATTTTTCAATTTATTACATCAAAGTCAGCTCAAAAATAACTTTTGAAACCTGAACAAAAATTTTGAAAGAAAATTATTTTTGGCCAATTCAGCTGACCTGACTTTTGGAGATCATAAGTCATCACCAGTTGGCCTAATTGACTATTATAACCCCATTTTGGAAAGGCCACGAAGCGCTCTATGGGCTTGAATCATGCAAGAGCCTATCACCCAAATTTTTGACCTCATCTGGGGCCTTTAAAGCCTTCAAAACTGAGTTCAAAGTTTCTATACCCTGTTGCCAATATCGAAAGTCTTCAATATCTTCAAAACTAGACCTGATCTTGCCATGAAACTTTACTGGTAGGTTGATATGACTGAGATGAACCTCCACATGTAAAATTAGAACATTCTAAGATTTATGACCAACTTACTAAAAATAGGAAGTTTCCATAAATAGTAGCTCTGCACAAGACAACCCTTATTGAATACAAAAAATAGAAATAACTTTTTTTTTGGTGATGCAAGATTGCTCTTACACCCAGGATGCTCCTACATCAGACACCCAAGGTAATTTGAGAAGTGACCTCGTCACATCTCAGGTGTGTAGAGGAAAACCAAGGTGGTTAACCTCCTTCTTTTTCAACCATGATGAATCTTCAATAGGTCATACTTTCCACTTGACTAGATATTCTTCATATGTCCTATTCCTTGTGCTTCTACCAACATGACTATCTAGTATGTCTTCAATCTCCTTGATATCTGAACTAGTTGCTAGAATACTCCACTATGCTATTGTGATCTCATCTTCAACACCTCCCTCATGATACTCTGTCAGATTTGAAATGTTAAACTCTGGTGAAATATTCAGCTCAGTAGGCAACTCAACCTCATATGTATTTCCTGAATCATGCTTCTTCAGTATCTTACATGGTCCAAACTTCTTCATTTTCAATTTTTTATATGTACCAACTAGAAATCACTCCTTCTACAAATGAACCATGACTTCATCTCTAACCTAAAATTCCTTATGCCTCCTTTTCACATCTGCCTCAGTCTTATACTACACATTCATCTTGGTAATATGCTTCCTCACCTCCTCATGGATGTGCTTCAAGTATTCTACAATATCCTCAGCTTCAGCACTACTTATTTCTCCTTTATCTATCTTTCTCAACTCGGATGCATTTCTGGGACTACTCCCATATACAATCTAGAATGGTGATTTACCAGTGCTCATGTTGACATAATTATTATATGCAAATTTTGCCTGTGGTAAAATCAAATCCCATCCTATTGGCTTATCTCTAACCAAACATCTCAGCAAATTTCCCAAACTCCTATTTACCACCTCTATCTGTCCATCAGTCTATGGATGATGTGATGAATTAAACTTCAAATCTATCTTCAACTTCTTCCATAATGTATGCCAAAAATATCCAACGAACTTAGTGTCCCTATCTAAAACTATACTCTTTGGTGAAACCATGTAGTCTCACCACTTCTCTAAAAAATAATTCTGCTACATGAACATCATCATTAGTCTTCTTGTAGGGAATAAAATGTGCCATCTCTAAAAATTTGTCAACTACCACAAAAATTGAATCATGTCCCCGTTGTGTCCTTGGTAAACCAAGAAAAAAGTCCATACTAATATCCTCCCAAGGCTTCTCTGGTATAGGTAATGGCTGATACACCCCTGTATTCTGCTTCACTCCTTTCAACATCTGACATACTCTACAATTCTATACAAACTTCTTGACATCTTGCTGCAACTATGGCCAATAATAATTCTCACTAACCAAAGCAAGGGTTTTATTATGACCAAAATGTCCAGCCAATCCTCTGCTATGCTTCTCCTTGATGAGATTCTCCCTCGTAGAACTTCTTAGAGTGCACAACTAACTCCCTCTGAATAGCATATCATCCTGAATGATGAAATCCAGCCACTTCGTCCTGTCTAGAGTAACAGGTTCTTTACAAGATTTCCATGCCTCACCAAAATTAGGATCCTCTGGATACAAATTCTTGATTTCCTTGAACCCAACCACCTCAATCTGCATCTCTTTCAGCAATAGTTGCCTTCTGCTAAGAGCATCTGCAACCCTATTAGACTTTCCACTCCTGTGTTTCAAAAAAAATGTATAACTCTACAAAAACTCAACCCATTTCAAATGCCTTTGATTCAACTTTCCTTGACTATTCAAATATTGCAAAGCTTGATTATCAGTATACAAAACAAACTCCTTAGGAAGTAGATAGTGTCCCCACTTCTTTAATGCCTAAACTATAGCATAAAATTCTTGATCATAAATATAATATTTTCTCTTGGCATCATTCAACTTCTCACTGAAATAAGCAATAGGTTTACCTTCTTGACTCATAACAGCTCCTATTGTAGTACCACTAGCATCACAATCTACTTGAAACACCTTATAAAATTAGGAAGTGCTAAAATAGGTTGTTCTATAACCTTTTGTTTCAATAGTTTAAAACTCTTATCCACCCCATTAGTCCACTTGAACTCTTTTCTATCCCCCCTCATTGTTTCAGTCAAGGGTCCACAAATATTGCTAAAATTTCTAATAAAATTTCAGTAAAAACAAACCAAACCATGAAAATATCTTACCTCAGTAGCACTCCTTGGAGTAGGCCATTCAAGGATAGCCTGTACATTCTCTGGGTCCATTTTTAGACCTTTTGCTGAAACTACAAATCCTAAATACACTAACTCTTTCTACACAAAACTACACTTCTTCAAATTAATCAACAATTTCTCATCTCTTAACTTCTCAAACACCATACAAATATGCATCATATGCTCTTCCAATGTCTTACTAATGATCAAAATATCATCTAGGTACACAATGACAAACTTACCTAGAAATTCTTTCAGAACCTCATTCATGAGCTGCACGAAAGTGCTCGGTGCATTGGTTAGCCCAAAAGACATTACTAACAACTCATACAGTCCTTCCTTTGTCTTGAAGGCAATCTTCCATTCATCTCCTTCTTTGATCCGAATCTAGTGATATCCACTCTTTAGATCTATCTTTGAGAAATACATAGGTCCACTCAAACAATCCATAATATCATCCATTCATGGCAATGGAAACCTATACTTGATTGTGATCTTGTTTATTGCCCTGGATTCTATACACATCCTCCATTCTCCATTCTTCTTTGGAGCTAATACTACTGGTATAGCACATGGACTCAGGCTCTTCTGAATCAACCCCTTCTACAATAACTCATGTACTTGTCTATTCAACTCTTCACTTTCTAGTAGTGTCATTCTGTGTGCTACCTTGTTTGGCAAACTAGCTCCTGGAATCAAATCCATCTGATGATTGATCTTCCTTACCAGTGGTAATCCATCAAGTACATTATCAGATACAATATCATGAAACTCATTCAACAAATCTACAACCTCTATAGGTACATCCTCTATTTCCTCTTTACTAGCTTCTGGAATTAAAGCAAAACACACATGCTCATGCCTCATACCGTCTAGAAATTTTCTTCCATCAACAAATGTTATTCTTGCATTACCACATACCTTTTCTTTGGTCTCCTTCAATGGCTTTAGCTTATGTCGCACTCCATCCTTTGTCAAGGAATAGGTATTTGCATGACCATCATGCACAACACATCTATCAAACTACCACGGCCTAACCAAAAACATATGACATGCATCCATAGATATGATATCACATAGTACCTCATCTTGGTACCCGTTGTTCTTGAACTTTACCAGGCACTGTTCACTGACCATGACCTTGTGGTCATCTTGCACCCAGGCAATCCAATATGGATGTGGGTGTTTCTATATCTTGAGCTTCAACTTTGTCACCATCTCTTTTGACACTAAATTATCTGTGCTTCCACTATCAATAATCACATCACAACATTTACCCTCTCACTTGCATGTAGTCTGAAATAGGCTCCTCCTTTGTTTAGGTTCATTCTCACCACTCAGCAAGACTCTTCTATTAATTAGTGTTTCTCCTCTTTCAAGATCTTCTGAATTTGATGATCTAGCATCTTCATCTACATGGACAACTCTAGCCTAGCCTTCATTCCTCCTATTGGTCCTTGCTTGGAATTGAGGACATTCAAATGCACTGTGACCTTCTCCATAGTGAAAATATGTTCCATGGAAGCCTCCTCTTCCAGATCCTTTTCCTCTTCCTCTTCTTCTCTGATCTCTATTGTTCTAATCTTGGAAATGATTGGAATTGTTTCCTCACTGATTTTGACTACTACTAGCCTCATCCTTCTTTTTTGGATCTTCATTCCGGCCTCCATATGACCATCCACCAGATCATCCACCATGACCTCTTTCACTTTTTCTTCTCTCGAACTTCTTGTTCAACTTTTCCTCTACTTTTAGGGAAAACTAGTATGCCTCTTCAATACTATTCATTCAAACCAGATTTAGCTCCTCCTGAATGCTTGGCCTCAACTCATTAAGGTAATGAGAAAATTTCTCCTTATCAGCTTTTGCATGGCCTATTCTGATGAGGATTCAATAGAACTCCTATGTATACTCCTAAGCAGATCTTCCTGCTTGCTTCAAACTTTGCATTTTCTTCAGTAGGTCAAGCTCATAATTAGCAGGAATGAACTGCTGCTTCAATTTATCCACCATTCGATCCCATCTTTTCATTTTATCTTTCCCTCTTCTATTTCACTCCAATTGAATCTCTTCCCACTAGATCTTCGCATGACCCTTTAGTTTGGGCTTTGCGAATTTGACCCTATCAGGATCCTCAATATCTTCATACTCAAAATATTCTTCACATTCATTGATCTAGTCGATCAACTCCTCTGGGTTAAGATTTCTTGAAAATATAGGAACCTCAATCTTAGGTCTTTTTCCAATCTTAGAAATGGCTCAGGAAAGGCTTTCTTCCTCCTGGTTCACAACTTCGACTTCTCCTTCTTGATCTTCTTCTTCAGCATCATCCTCACTTTTGTCTCAGACATTAAGATTCATTCCTCTACGAATGTCCTCTTCCAATGCTCGCACTTGTCTCTGTAGTGCCCTAACCTTAGGTGTTACAACACCAACTCTTCTGCCACGTTCCCTTCATGAAGGCATTTTCATGATGTGCGCTGAAACCCTAACTACATTCCTGGTGCAAATTGCCTCACAGTCAGTGATCTGTTTACACACTCAGGAAAACTTGGCTCTGACACCACTTGATGAAGGGTGCTCCCCTTAATACCAAAAACACATAATAGAAACATAGAAAAAACAACAATATGCAAGAACAAAAAATTGGCTTCTTATTATCTCCACTAATGTGGAATTACAAACTTTCAGAATTACAATATGCAAAGCCACATGGGCATTCCCTCACAATATTCTATAGGAAAAAGATTCGAATCAATACCCAGATCTACTACCTAGAACTGCCCTAGACAACACTACGGGTCTTCTTTATATAGGCATTTTTCACCGCCTGAGAAGGTTCCAAAATTCTAGCCCTTAGGGCCAACCAAACTTAGATTTATTTTATTTTTCAATTTATTACATCAACGTCAGCTCAAAAATAACTTTTGAAACCCGAACATAAATTTTGAAGGAAAATTATTTTCCACCAATTCAGGTGACTCGACTTCCGGAGATCATAATTCATCACCAGTTGGCCCGATTGACTATTATAACCCCATTTTAGAAAGGCCATGAAGTGTTGTACAGGCTTGACTTGCACAAGCGCTTGTCACCCAAATTTTTGACCTCATCCAAGGCCTCTAAAGCCTTCAAAACTGAGTTCAAAGTTTCTGTACCCTGCTGCCAATACTGAAAGTCTTCAATATCTTCAAAACTAGACCTGATCTACCCATGAAACTTTATTGGCTGCCTGATATGATTAAGATGAACCTCCAAATGTAAAATCAAAACATTCTAAGATTTATGACCAACTTACTAAAAAAAACAAGTTTCCATAAATAGCAGCTCTACACAAGATAGCCCTTATTGAACACAAAAAAATAGAAATATTTTTTTTTGGGGTAAGCCAAGATTGCTCTTACACCCAGGATGCTCCTGCATCACATTGGTCACTATAAGGTATAGAGTGATTAGTGATGTCATCCATGATGCATGTTTTGGAGATGGTTTATCTGGAATCTGACTTAGGAAAGGAAGCATGTAATTTTTTTGGTAAGCATGAATTAAGGATGTTAGTCCTTAATTGTTATATTGTAATCATTGTATTCTTATTCTAGATACCGTGTGTATCTTAGCAAGATTTTATGTACTCATTTCTAAATTAGGAAAGCCTTATGGGTCGACCTGATCATGGTAAAATGTTATAAGGTATATATGTAGAATCTTTTCTTTGGAAAAGATATGGATAAAAAGATATGTGAAATAGAGAAGTTGTAAAAGCTGCAAGATTATCTCTATTGAATGTAAAGTAGAGGTTTACTGGTGGACCTCATTGGAACTGATCAAATAAAGACAGTTGCTGGCAAATAGTTCAAAAGATTCTCTATTTCTTCATATACAACTATTGTGAACTAATGAGTTAAGAAGGTGGACTTAACCTTCTTTGGGCAGTGAGCCCTCTTGGTTACTTAACTCTTAAGAGGACCTATCCTCTAACAAGGACTGTGTACTATAATGTTTCAATAAGCTCCTAATAGGGCTATATCTTCTAACAAGGATTACTAAATCTTAGCCCATTATTTGTGGGTGCTAATTCCTACTGGGGTTTTTTACCTTTAACAGGCTTTCCTTGTAACCAAAACATTATGTTATTGTGTAGGTATTTATTGCATCTAATATTGTAAGCTCAAACTTTAAAGTTTAATTTTCTATTATACAACTGATTCACCCCCTCCCGTCTTAGTTGTATTGTGGACTGTTATTGCTAACAAGATAGGGATGTGAAGATAAGATACTTTTGTTTTTGTTGGAAAGCTGACTATAATGTTGTATATGACTTATTTAGTGTTCTTATTATGGCAACAAAGTCATATAGAGTTTTTGAGTCAGTGCATGACTTAGAAGATTAGGAAAATGGCTAAGGATGGAATACATAGTAGACTCTCTTCTACAGTGAGTGGTAGAATAGAACAGAGCATGGAGTCAATTGTCTTATAAATCTTATCTTTATAAAGCTTATCTTTATTAGGAACCTGAGGTACAACACATCAGCACATGTGCATATGATGGAGGTTTGGCATGCACCCTTGAAGATAAGATTTATAAGACATTTGGTATTTTGGCTCCGTGCTTAGCATTATAATACATAGCATGTGCATATGACCTAGTGTTGGCACGCTCTCTTCTATTTCAAAGCATTATATGTAATAGGTTATAGGCTGACTTAGTGAATAGTTTTGTTTGAGCATATAAATAAGACATGTGCATTTGTATTTGAGTATGTGATGAGATATAGAGTTGATAGAAATAGAGCAGAAGTATGCGAAGTGTAGTAAGAATGATATAGTGCTTTATAAGAGGTTAAAGGATCAGTGCAAAAAAGGAATTGATTAGATAAGAAGTGTCATAATAGTAGTTCACCATTTGCAGGTGTATTTGATATCCAAGAGGTTGTAGCCTTCTCATTGAGAAGTGAGCTCTGGCAGTGAACCAACCACCCCTAAGAGGGTTATTTTTAAAAGAATCCTAACATGGTCCAACCCTTGACAAGGTCACTATACCTAATGCATTGTAAAGATCAGCTCCTAACAAGGTTGTCAGATCTTCTAACAAGGGTCATAATACTCTAGTGTTGTTCTTAGTGTGTGTCGATTCCCATGGGGTTTTTACCTATTTTGGTTTTCCTGTAATTATATCTTGTGTTAAGTGTTATGTGTTTACTTTACTTGCATTTTTATTCATTTCAGTACTTAATAAATTAAGTTAAGTTTCAAGAGTTAGAATTTAATATTATAGAACATTGATTCATGCCCCCCTCTCAGTGTTCCCATTCCTAATAATTGGTATTAGAGATTTGGTCCCATCAAGATAATTTTAACCACTTGAGGAGATCATGGATACATGGGAAGTGAAACATTTGAAGAAGAATCTTGAAGTAACTCTTGAAGATGTTGACAGATCTGAAAAAGGGATTAAAGAACTGAAACTAAGGGTTAGTGGTTCTCCAACATTCATCAAGAAATTGACAAAAGATTTGAAAGATTATTCTACAAGTAATTTAGAGATAATGGTCAAAAAATATGAATGAGGAAAACACATCTCTGAAGGATCAGATTGAAGAGTTGCATGAAAAGATATGTAACAATCAGGAAGCCTATTAAGAAAAGGTCAAAGAAAACAAGCAGTTGGATGAAGAACTCAGGCAAGAAAACATGAAAATTTTAGAGTTAGAGAACATCAAAAAGAAGTTGGAATCTAAATTAACTAAAGAAAAGAATCATATTGAAAAATTACACACAAGAAAGGATCTAATAGAGTCACGATTGTATGCAAAAAGTATTAAAGGAGATACCAGTGGTATTGGGTTTAATTAAGCAAAAAATTAGATCAATAAAATGTGAGGAAGATTCAAAGCACCAGAAGGATCTACAGAAGCTAAGAAGACTAAAGATCATACTGAAGCTAAAGTAGAACTATATAAAGATGAGCACAAGCTAGTAAAAAAAACTTGTTATTCCTATAACAAGCATGGTCACATTGCAAGATATTGTAAAGAGGTGAGACCTTTCAATGGCTACTGTTATTCATGAAATATGTTTTCTCATACAGCTATGAATTATAGATCAAATCAAATAAATCAGACTTAGCATAATGAAATAAATCATCCTCAGCAAAATGTTAGAAGTCCTTAGAACATTACGTGTCAGATATGCAATTATGTTGGTCACATAACCAAACAATGCAATATGGTAACCTACATGAATGCATCGAGGAATATCAGACCTCCTATTATTTTTCACTCATGTAACAAAGCTAGACACATCTCAAAGTTTTGCAGATCCAAAGCGCAAAGACAAGAAAGTCGTAAAAAGTCTCAAGGATCAATATTAGAAGAATTGGGAGAAGTCAAGTTTGTGCAAGCTACAGAAGATGTGAGCAAGATTTGGATGGAAACATAGAAAGATGAAGTTGATGACTATGTATTAGATGCATCCGCAATGGATGCACCCTCTACTTTTGGATGAATGACCATCATGGTCATAGGGGGAGCTAGATTACCTCTAGACCCTTGCGCGGCTGGTATACTCACCCTCAGAGTATGCACCTTTGGTTATAGTTGTTTGAAGACTACTTGATGTGGTATGAAAGAGCACATAGCCTGATTGTGAGTAGAGATGAAGATTAAAATTCATTGTTACATTCTATGTTATGGTAGAAAGTATTAATGGAAGAAAGTTGCTTTAATAGTCACTAGAGATCCATTATTTACATATTTGCATTCGAGATTGAGCCTTAGAAAGCATAGGAGATCAAAGCAATTTGTGTTGAGAGATTACAGTTGATTTCATTAGCGAAAAGAAGTTAACATTGTTATGGAACCATAGTTTGGTCATGATGATTCATAAACCCTTTAGAACTCTATCTGGGTGATTAATCAAGTAATTTATGGCTACTCCAGTCATTTTTTATGTTAGTGAAAGGAAGAGGTACATATTTAAGAAGCACTCATTCAAGTTAGTCCTAGATGACCTAGAAGGACCATTCTCTAGGACTCTGATGTGAGTAATGCACATAGAAGACATACGCACATACATTTATTGCAAGAATGAACCCATTGGACTAGATAGGTTTAGGTTGCACTTAGAGTCAATGATGAAACCTGACAAAAATTCTTGCATGAGTTCACACACTTGGAAAACAACCCTTTTATTAAGTATGCAACAATAGATGAATTCTATGAATATGAATGGATTAAGATCCTACTAAGAATAATTTATGATGACCTATTCCAGATAGGAGAAGTCCTTGTTAGAATAACTATTGATCTCATTTTTTAGATGACTAGACTTCCTAAGATAGGCACTATTCTTCTTGTTGCAAAGGGTGTCAGGAAACTAGTAGAGCAAGCTTGTAAGTCACACAATGATAAGCGCGACATGACCATTGAGCTGGTTAAGGAGAAAGATATCAATCTTATCTTTATGATACTTGGATACATGTTTCAACATGTAAACATGGTAAATAGTGTGTCCACGACCACTATTTTAGCAGCCATCAGAATTGTGATGGGAAATGGAGAGTTCAACTTGTGTGAGATCTTGCGCGCATAGTTGATGGCTAATATCAAGGCTATAAAATAGGATAAGAGTAAGATATTCATGTTTGGGTCACTTATCATCTATATGTATTTTCATATAGTTGGTAAAGTCTCTGATCTATACCTTGATAAGACTTTTCCTACAATGCCACAAATCTCATTGAGGGAAATATCTGAAAGCACATTGAATGACTACATGGAATTGGAGATAAAGACATTAAGAATAAATATGTAGAGAAGGTATAGGATACCTGAGAGCATAGTAGAGAAGTAGAAGGGTACCATATGTTTTATGGTACAGACTAATAGCACATGCATGGAAGTAGTAGTGCCAAGGACTAAGTGGAGTCATCCACTTGGTTATGAAGTGGAGGAACATATTCTATAAGTATATGCACAAGTCCTCCTATCAATGCTGAAGGATCCCAATGAACCAAGATGGGATACCTATGAGGAAAAAACAAGAAAAGTATATTTAGTTCTCTACAGTGTAGCGACCAAAAGAAAAGCATCAAAGATCACCTCTGAGATACTAAAAATACATAGTGTCACTTAAGAATACCTATATAAGGTAAGGGAAGCCAAGATTGCAATCCAACTTGACAGCACACCCTCTTCTTAAGTTAAAATAGAGAAGATTGATGACCCTAAGGAGAAAAATATAAATATGGAAGAAAAAAATCTGGCGCCCACACCTACTTTTGATCTAGAGTCTACTCCATCTCCTGATCCAAGAAAGATACGTAAGAGGAAGAAGCAGACTATCACAAGCCATCCATCAACAAGGTCCACAAGAAGTCAAGGTAGAAAATCTCAAGCACCTCCTAAGGTAGGATTCAGAGAAAATCTAGAAGTAGAGAGAATAAGAGTAGTAGATGAAGGTAGAATTGATCAAATAGATAAGATCTATAATAAGTATCATGAGATTGATAAATCTGAGATCCATTCAATGAGTATCAAACACTTGATCAAGTTTAAGAAGAAAGTCTTGGAACTTAAGATAGTAGTTCTTGACCAAGTATAGAATATACTTAATTCATTGAAGAGACAAGCAAGAGAAGAAGAGTTTAGAATAAGGATAAAGACTTTAGATGATAACCTTCTAGTATGATCAATTAAGGAGAAAACATTGTTGTTGAAATTGGTGAAGCCTCACCTTAGAACCAAGCTAAGAAATTTGTAGATCATGAATAAGGACTATGATTTGATTGCAAAGGAAACTGAAAAAGCATTTGAGAAGGTATTTTTTGAATATTGCATGCATCCTGTTGGATATATTCAAGACTATCCAGGTTACTGAGAGGGGAGGGGTGAATCAGTAACTTCAAAACTTTTAACAGATTTAGATCTTAATAATATTAGATTGATACTCTGACTACATGCACAAGTAACAGAAAGAATAAAACATTCATAGCACTTTGAACATAGAGATTTGGTAACCCAGAAACCTTCCAAGTAGAAAGTAAAACTGGGGTGGGGATGATACCCACAAAACTTCAATACTGTAGTATAAAGTTTGCCGGTTAAGGCTTACAATGATCACTTCTGATGATCTACCCTGTTAGGAGCAATAAGGACTGCTAGGTCCACCTTGTTAGAGGATTTAAAAACATACAATGAAGTATACACTTGGTTAAGAGATTTTACAAAGACTGTTAAGTCTACCCAGTTAAAGGATTTCAAGCTGATTCACCTGTTAGGATGAAATAGTAGATCTCTTACTTGCAACTGTACTTACTGATTGAGATTCTCTGATGTACTAATAACCTTCTATGATGGATAGATCTTTGCTGATTCTTATACTGCTATAGCCCTTTGTAATTTTCTTATCTCTGCCTTTCTCTCTTTTTCATACTTTTCTATATTTTTCTTTTTTTGATATGATATAAAACATTTTTTATATATCAATCCAAAACAATTACAAAATAATTACAAATTCAGCTCTTAAACAAGCTAACACAAATATTACTGAGTCGGCTCAAATATAGTGGCTCGGTTACTGCAAACTAACTCGGTGACTTTCTGATACTCGGCATCCACTATGTTACTCAGCATCAACATGCACTCGGTAGAAGTGGAGGCACGATCCATACTAACCAGTCAGTTGTAGTTTTAAACAAGGTATATATTGGAGACTCGGTAGATATAGTGTCACTTGGTAAACATTGTTCTGCTCGGTAAGCACTGTCATGCTTGGTAAGCACTATTCTGCTTGATAAGCACTGTTTTGCTTGGTAAGCACTGTTCTGCTTGGTAAGCACTATTCTGCTTGGTAAGCACGCAGAGTCTGAATAAGTGTTGTCACTGATGACAATCATACTTAATGCCAACAATCTCCCCCTTTGGCATTAGTGACAAAACACTTATTGCCCAAAACTTATATACACAATCATCCTGACACTGGTTTTGTATATACATTTCATGTCTCCCTTATACAATATATATACAAATATCTTATTTCACCTCATACTCATATTTTCTATTTATACTTTCTCCCCCTTTCATATCTCATATACTTTCTCCCCCTTTTTCACAATAATGCCAAAGATGTATATATAAATATTTTACACAGAGATACCAAAACGTGAGAGAAAATTAGAATGCACCTTTCCAATTAGTGCTAGAGTTCTATCCCAATTCTCTTGCAGAATCTTGCATGTATGGAGTGCAACTTGGACTTCTGCAGAGAGTTCAATCATGTGATTTGCAATTGAAAACTGATTGTCATGGATAAATGTTTTTGAGTATGCAATATGCTTTTGCATTGTATCCATGATGGGAAGGATCATGTTCTGAATATCTATTAATGTTGATCTGATCCTTGCATCTTCTTTCAATAACTCTGACTACTTATCAGATAGGAATCTGACTGTCATCTGATGTGTAGAACTTGAACTAGGTTCAAGTTGCAAATTTTGTGTAGTGATCTTCAGATCCTCATCAATCTTATTTATTTTGTCTTTAATCTCCTTTGAGAACTCGACAACATTACAGATTTTGACAAAAAGAGATGTTACCTTGGAATAGGAGGACTCAATGCTAGTCAAAACTGAAGATAACCCTGCCTGATTGATAGCTATTTGTTGAGCAATGTGCTCAAGCACTTCATTTTCAAACTTCTTCTCAGCCTTTTCAAGCAACTTGTCTGTTCTAGAGGAATCATCATTAAACCTATTAATTTCTTCTACCAACTGCAACAAAATGTGTTGAGAGGAATCAACTTTAACACCTATAGCTTCTGTCAAAATGTTCTTGGCATCCTCAATGATCTTATATTCCTTATCTCTTTCTTCTTTTAGTTTCTTCTACTTTGCTTTCTTCTGGATGAGTTCACCAACTGTTTGCATTTGATCTGTAGTGAGGTTTGCAAAATCTAGCTAGGGAATTTGTATCTCCTCATCTAGATCTATACCTTCTACTACACTCTTACTTAGAAATTTTGTACTTGGTTGAGTCTTTATACTTATTGCCTTTGTAGTAAAAATTATTGTAGACACCGTAGGACTAGTAGTGAAAACTGATAAACTTCCGACTGATGGGATGCTAACTGGAATACTTGATAAATCAAAAATTGAAGTTTTTACAACTATAGAATTTAAAGTACTTACTATTGAAAAACTCATATTTGAAGAAGGTACAGAAGACCACAACTTGGTGGAAGAAGGAGGCTGAAGCTTGGTAGATGAAGTGGTAGACACTTCTGTCATTGATACATTGAGCTGTGCTAGTGATGATTGGACATTTGATGTATCTGAGGGAGTTGTTACAATCACACTTGAAGTTTTCTCCGGGCTAGATGTAGCAATTTTTACTGGAGAGTGGGGAAGTGAGGCAATTACCTCTGTAGCTATCTGAACTGGATCATCTTCCTCAGTATTCTTCTCAACTTCCTTAGTAGCTTCTTTTCCTACTTCCTCTATCACAAATAATATCAATCTAAACTATTTCTTCTTCTTCTTCTTCATCACTATAATCTTCAATATCTTTAATTATCACAGTTTCAGTACTCAGTTTGTGCAGATGATAGATGTTTTTCCAAGTAGAATTTGCACTCTTCACAACCGACTCTATATGTTTGATCAAAATTAAACAACTATTGAATTTTAGTGTCATCTTGCACTCATTTTCTATCAATGCCTTATTTATTTCATCATCTTTCAAACTTGGCATTAATTGTCTTAAGGTTTGAGCATATATGTCCTTGACAGTTTGTCTTGCATTGGACCATCTCATCTTTACTTTATCCAATAGAACACCTAGAATTTGAGAAGCCATATCATCAGGTGAGTACTTCCATTTTCCCATTTTCTCAATAACATCTTCTATTTCCTGCTGCTCTACCTTTGATTTAATTTCATATTTGAGAGATTTGAAATTTGCAATTCCAGATCCTTCTCTCAAATCCTTAATCTTTTGTTCAAAAGAGGGAGGAGGCCTTTTGAGTACTATATCATCATTTATTTTACCTGCCTTGCCCCTTGATCTTTTCCTTGTGAATACTGTAGTGGATTGCTTGGGTTCCTTGGTGATAGTTACCTTTCCTTTCTTCTTTACAGGCACTTGTTCTTCTTTATCCTCATCCTTTTCTTCTTCTTCTACAATATCTTCTCCTATGCCCTCGGTTAACATTAGAGGTGTGCTAGATTGCATCTTGGCCATCCTCTTTCTACCTTTTTTAACCACCTGTGGAAGTTTTATGCTTACCTCAATTCTTATCTTATCTTCATCATATGTTCCAAAGTATGGAGCCTTTGGATCAATGGGTTGATTTACTAGGGCTTCAATTATTTCCTTTGTTTCATCAATGTTTACCTCATAAGGAAGAGGTTTCACCCATACAATCCTGGGCCTTATTGCCTGAATGTATACTCTATCATAATCAACCATGAAACAAACATCATCTTTATAATCTTCCACCAATTTTAGTGGAATCCAAAATCTATTATTCATCTTCTCCTTAAAAGATTCGAAATAGTTATCCATTATGCTTGTAAAATTCTCGGTGAAGATTTCGCAACTCGGAGAACATACAAATTCATACTTCTCTGACCTTACTTAGTAACCAAATGAAATTAGGTTACTCCTGACCTTGCTCAGTGGTAACTGATACCGAACTTCTTGTGATCTTGTTGTATCTCACATACTGATTTGGATCTATCTTCCTTTCAGTTCAGGAACTGTTTTGGAATATGTATATGAAGATATAGTTCCAATGCTTTCTTGAAGACTTAGTTAGAGTTCATAGAGCCACTCCCTTCATGAGTGACTTCATTACTTGGACTAGTTTGCTCAGTAGGTTTAGGAATCCACTGCTGTCTCATCTGCTTCCTAATGCTATTTGCTTTTACTTTCTTTTCATCTTCAACTTTGCCTAAATTCATGCAATTTTTAGCTATGTGACCAAGCTTAGTGCAATTATAACATCTTATGGTAGAATCCCTTTTTCTCAAGTGATGCCTTACACAATTCATGCCAATGTGTCCATATTCTCCATAGTAATGACATCTACACCAAGTTTTGTAATCCCAACCAAACATTGCTTTAATAATTTGTTCCGTTGGATTGGGTGTTTTAGTTCTGCATTCTGATGCCTTATGACCTTGTTTGCTACATTTGTGACATTTGCCTTTAAATCTTGGTTTCTCCTTGCATTCATTTTCTTTATGACCAAGCCAATTGCAATTGTGGCATTTTCCATTGAATTTTTCTTTTCCATTGCTCCAACATTTGTTTGAAGTATGACCAATTTTTCCATAGTGATTACAAGTAGGTTTCTGATTCTTTTGAGTACCTTGTTTGGAGGATTCACCTTCCTCTTTTTATACAAGTCTTGCTTTTCCTTTTTGCCTATGAAGGTTTCGTTCATACACTTGATTCATATCTTCTTGAGATTTCAACATTCTCTCATTGATTTTCCTTTCAGCATCTAGGTCACTCATCACTCTTAAATTGATTTTCTTTTCAGATCTCAGCTCCTCTCTTATATTTTCATTTTCTGATCTCAGAGTCAAGATTTCTTCATTTGCATTGGAGATTTGATCAATAAGGTTTTCTAGCTAAAGGGTTTGATTCTGGATTTCATTGTTCTTTCCATCTATTTCATCTTTCATCTTGTTTCTTTGTTCCAAGATTTCACAGAATCTTGTTGACTAAATTTCCTATTCTCTTTTTAATTTTCTCACTTCTTCTTGCAGAGATCCACTCTTTTCTAGAAGTTCTTTGATTGCATTGTTTGCTTCATCTGAGCTTCTTGAAGGGAAAAAGTCTTCAATCTTTTCTTCAACATACTGGTGGTCATTAATCTAATTTTCAAGTTCCTTCCTTCTTTTTAGGGAAAGGGAAAGATTCTCTCTTGCTTCTTTGAGTTGAGTTATGGCCATTTCCAGATCTAGATTTTCATTCTCAATTACTTTGTTAAGTCTGAATATCTCCATTGTCCTGAATCTTTTCTCAAGCTGTCAAAATTTATTCTCAAAACAATGGCACTCTGATACCAATTGTTGGAAATATTCAAGACTATCCAGGTTACTGAGAGGGGAGGGGTGAATCAGTAACTTCAAAACTTTTAACAGATTCAGATCTTAATAATATTAGATTGATAATCTGACTGCATGCATGAGTAACAGAAAGAATAAAACATTCATAACACTTTGAACACAGAGATTTGGTAACCTAGAAACCTTCCAAGTAGAAAGTAAAACTAGGGTGGGGATGATACCCACAAAACTTCAATACTGCAATATAAAGTTTGCCGGTTAAGGCTCACAATGATCACTTCTGATGATCTACCCTGTTAGGAGCAATAAGGATTGCTAGGTCCACCTTGTTAGAGGATTTACAAACATACAATGAAGTATGCACTCGGTTAAGAGATTTTACAAAGACTGTTAAGTCTACCCGGTTAAAAGATTTCAAGTTGATTCACCTGTTAGGATGAAATAGTAGATCTCTTACTTGCAACTATACTTGCTGATTGAGATTCTATGATGTACTGATCACCTTCTATGATGGATAGATCTTTGCTACTTCTTATACTATTGTAGCCCTTTGTACTTCACTTATCTCTATCTTTCTCTCTTTTTCATACTTTTTTATATTTTTCTTTTTCTGATATGATAGAAAACATTGTTTATATATCAATCCAAAACAATTACAAAATAATTACAAAGTCAGCTCTTAAACAAGCTAACACAAATATTACTGAGTCGGCCCAAATATAGTGACTCAGTTATTGCAAACTAACTCGGTGACTTTCTGATACTCAGCATCCACTGCATTACTCAGCATCGTCATTCACTCGGTAGAAGTGGAGGCACAGTCCATACTAACCACTTGGTTGTAGTTTCAAACACGGTATATACTGGAGACTCAGTAGATATAGTGTCACTCGGTAAACACTGTTCTGCTCGGTAAGCACTGTCATGCTCGGTAAGCACTATTTTTCTTGGTAAGCACTATTCTACTCAGTAAGCATTGTTCTGCTCAGTAAGCACATAGAGTCTGAATAAGTGTTGTCACTGATGACAATCATACTTAATGCCAACACATCCATCATCTATGCCTACAACTCAAGTTCCCTCTGAGCAAGTAAAAGTAGATGAGATCTCCAATGTACCTATGATAGGTCCATAAGATTATATGCCCCAGTCACATTGCCTACTAAAGCAAAGGAGTATGTGCCAATAACTGAGACAAAAGATGACACTATCATGATTGATAATGTTGAAATATCAATGGTAGCTATAGATAAAGACCTTAACAAGTTTTAGGAAGCCTTCTTAAGTACTTAAGATGCTAAGATTTTATGTGGTGATAATTCACCTAAGAAGTAAGAAGAAGTTCAGATTGAGGATCTAACTAAACAAGATGAAGAAAATGGAGATGAACTTGAATATGAGAAGTAATAAGTTAATGAAGATGAACCTGCACATGAGCCATCTATTGAAATTCTAGTGAATGTAAAGACTAAGGTAATAGATGCTAGTAAAGGTTCACTCCTTACTCCTAAGCCCTCAATCTCATTATTGTCAAGTTTGACCCTTGACACAACAAGTCTTGATTCATGGAGAGAAGATCTTATTAAAATTAGTGTGCTAGTAATGGAGAAGGCAAAGGAGAAACAAGTAACGAGGAATCCATTGTTTGTTGAATCGGTTAACATTCTGAATAGCTTACTACCTAAAGACAAGAAAGTGTCCAGTGTACATTCATGGGATGATGTCAACACCATCATAGAAAATTTCAAAGAAAACTTCTCAAGTCTAGAAGAATTAGCATCCAAGGCTGTAGAAGAAAAATATCTTAAGAAAAAGCTAAGTGAATTAATAGGTAACTTCACACTTGACCTTATTTCTTTAAAGGTTGGTCAAGCTTTGCTAAAAGACTTAGTAGATAAAGCAAGAAAGATAATAGCTGAGTGTATAGATAAGGACAAACTAACTGCAGACCTTTTCAAGAAGATTTAGGAAGCAGAGTCTATGATAGAAGCAGTAAGGAAATTAATGGAAGATCCCTCTACTAATGTAAACAAGTGCAATAATTCCTATCAAGGTTAGTTAGACAAAATTGAGAAAGCATAAAAATAAATAGCCAAAATAAGGGCTAAGCAAACTTAGTTAAGGAATGCACTTGCGCCCTCTTTAGATGTGTTGAATCATAATATCAAGGATATTGATTCTATGATGGTGACATATGATCAAGGTCTGAGTTTAGAACTGGAGAAGATGGAGAAGCTGACCTATGCACTATGTGACCATTTCCAAATAGTAGATGCACAAAAGACATTTTGGTAGAAAGAAATTACTTGAAGATTGCATACCCAGATGTACTATAAGTGTAAGTACTTGTAAATTCATTTTTTAGAACCTTTGTCATTAATTTCAAAGGGGGGTAGAGAAATATGGATTTATGTATATGATGTAAAGGGGACTATAGTATATAGTATAAGGGAGATATAAGACAAGAGTATATATTAGAAAATTTTTGTGTTAGATACAGTTTAGTAACTTCACCATATCCCTTTGTTACCATTAATGACAAAGGGAAAGATGGTTGGAAAGTTGACTATATTGTTGTATATGACTATGATTTAGTGTTTTCATTATGGAAACAAAGTCATATAGAGTTTTGGAGTCAGTGCATAACTTAGAAGATAAGGAAAATGACTAAGTATGAAAGACAAAGAAGACAGTTAAGCACCTAAGGTACATAGCATCAGCACACGTTTGTATGACCAAGTTTTGGCATGCAGCCTTGAAGATAAGCTTGTAAGTGTGTAGTCATGCTATGTTTAAGAGCACATGATCAAATGAGTTAGTATGAAGAATTTACAGCCAGTTGAAGTGTCACAGACAGTGAGCAACCGAATAGAATAGACCATGGAGATGACTATTGGTATTTTGGTTAGCATGTATAATATTGTTTTGTAAAGGATATGCACCTATTGTATTTATTTTATAGACATGTTAATAACATTATATATAAATATGCTTGAGCCAATTAATTTGGAAGTGTTGTATGCAATAGGTTATAGGCCAACTTAGTGAATATTTTTGTTTGTGCATATAAATAAGACATGCATCTATTTATTTGAGTATGTGATGTGATATAGAGTTGATAGAAGAAGAGAAGAAGTATGATAAGAGAAGTAAGAATGATATTGTACTTTACAAGAGGTTAAAGCATTAGCACACAAAAGAAAATGATTAGACAAGCAGTGTCATAGTAGTAGTTCACCATTTTTAGATATAGTGCATATTTGATATCAAGGAGGTTGTAGCCTTCTCATTGAGCAGTGAGCTCTAGTAGTGAGCCAACCACACCTAACGGGGTTATTTGTAAAATACTTCTAACAGGGTCTGACCCTTGACAAGGTCACTATACCTAATGCATTGTAAAGATCAATTCCTAACAGGGTTGTAAGATTTTCAAACAGGGATCATAATACTCTAGTGCAGTTCTTAGTGTGTATCAATTCCCACCGGGGTTTTTACCTATTTGGGTTTCCCCATAATCATATCTAGCATTAATTTTTATGTTTTTACTTTATTTTCATTTTTATTCATTTCAGTTCTTAAGCAATTAAGTTAATTTTCAAGAATCATAATTTAATATTATAGAACACTGATTCACTCCCCCCCCCACTTAGTGTTCCCATTCCTAATAGTTTTATGCACTTAGTTAACTTGCAAAGGATAAAAGGGTTTGAAATATTTCATTTCTTCACCATTTAATTATTGGAAACTAAGGAGAGCAAAGTTGTGAAGTGTTGCAGTGATCTAGCACAAAGAGTTTGGGAACACGTGAAGAAAAGTGTCAGATTCAAGCGTGTATAAGGTATTTAGATCCAATCTCTTACAGAAGTCATCGATGCACAAGTGGTTTATGATGATGTGAATATACCTTTGTAAAAATTTAAGAGACATTGATTCAAGTCTTATGAGGATGATCTAGAAGGAGCATTTTCACAAACCCCTATAGGTGTATTTCATGTAGAAGACATTAGGGCATACATACACTGCAAATATGAAATCATTGGAAATGTAAAAAATTACAATGAATTTGATAATCTGATAGAGGTGGATAGATCCATGGTAGAAGAATTCAAAGACCTAAAAGATCAATCCATCATCAAGCTAACCCTACTCACATAGTTCATGGAAGTTGAGTGGTTTAAGATCATTCTTAGTAGAGTTCATGATCAGTTTGTTTGGAATAGAGAACAACCAATAAAGATTTTTTCTCAAATGATTCAGGAGATTATAGGCCTTGACAATGAAGGATCCCTACCTATAATAGAAAATAATTTGAGGAAACAGGCAGAAACCCTAACGCATTTTAAGTGGGATAAGTGGGTGATGATAGTAAATGACCTCTTTTGGCAAGATTTTAGGTAGGTAGAAATGTTGTTGGGCTACAAGTTATTTTATAATAGAAGACCAAACTTTGTATCTGCTAGAATTGTTATTATGGCATAAAAAATGGTGAATGAAAACAAGATATATAACCTCTGTGAAATACTTGCACAATAGGTGCTTGAGAATATCGAAGTGATAAAGAAAGATAGCACTAACACATTTAGGTTTGGGTCCTTTTTAGTCCGTATGTACATCCACATCATTTACAAGTTTCCAGCAATGCACCCTAGGGTATGGAAAGGAGATGTAGGGACTAGAATTCAGATTTTAGAGAGCTATAGGAGAAAAGAAAAGAATTGGGTTGATGGTGAACTATTTTCCATGACAAATATATTACAAAGTGATGTAGGAGCATCTTGGGTGTAAGAGAAATCTTGCATCATCCAAAAATATTTCTGTTTTTGTATTCAATAAGGGCTATCTTCTGCAGAGCTGCTATTTATCGGAGCTTGCTATTTTTTGTAAGTTGGTCATATGAACTCGAAATGTTCTGATTTTTACATGTGGAGATTCATCTCAGTCATATCAGCCTGCCAGTAAAGTTTCATGGCTAGATCAGATCTAGTTTTGAAGATATTGAAGATTTTCGATAGTTGTAGTAGGGTACAGAAACTTTGAACTCAATTTTGCAAGCTTTAGAGGTCCCGAATGAGCTTGAAAATTTGGGTGATAGGCACTTGTGGGAGTCAAGCCTCTAGAGCACTTTGTGGCCTTTCTGAAATGGGGTTATAATAGTCAATCGAGTCAACTGGTGATGACTTATGGTCTTCGGAAGTCAGGCCACTTGAAATGGCAAAAAATGATTTTCCTTCAAAAAATTTGTTCGGGTTTCAAAAGTTATTTTGAGCTGACTTTGATGTAATAAATTAAAAACTAAAATAGTTCTAAGTTTGGTCAGTCCTAAGGGCTAAATTTCTAGAACCTTCTTGGGTGGTGGAAAATGCCTATATAAAGAAGGCCCGTAGTGTTGTCTAGAGCAGTTCTGGGTATTGATTCAAGGCTTTGTCCTATAGAATATTGTAAGGGAATGCCCATGTGGCTTTGCATATTGTAATTTTTAAAGTTTGTAATTCCACATTTGTGGAGATAATAAGAAGCCAATTTCTTGTTCTTGCATATTGTTGTTGTTTCTCTATTTTTGTTATGTGTTTGTGGTATTAAGGGGAGCACCCTTCATCACAAAGACAAATGAAGGAAAGGTTTAAAATACCTGAGAACATTGTGGAAAATTATCAGGACACTATATGTTTCATGGTTGAAACTAGTTGTGTCTTTCTGAGGAAGTAGAACCAAGGATGAAATGGTGTTACCCCATAGGATATGAAGTGCTGAGGTTCTAACCATGCAATTAGATTATGTACTAGAATCAAAAAAAGACCCTACATAAGAAAGATGGGGAACATACAAAGAAAAATATGAAAAAGTCAGAGAAGAGTAGGAGAAAGTTACAATGAAGACAAAGATAAGTAAAATTGTTGAAGATGTCACTATGAAGGTAGGAATAACAAAGTAGAATTTTATCAACATAAGAACAAAGATGGAGGCATCCTATAGCATGCATATTAATTCCCCTACCCCTTCTCAAGCAGAGAAGACAATCAATCCTACACCAGATATAATTGACCTATCACCTATACAAGAGGAAATAGTACAAGAAATCATACTTACGGACATTCCTAGAAGATCTACAAGATCTGGTAAGGAGGACAACCCTAAGGAAAAAGAAGTAGAAGTGAAGAGGAAGAAGAAAGAGGAAACGGTTCCTGAGAAATAAGAAGAAAAAGTTGCACCAAAGGATCTACAAACCTTGTGGAAACATGATCTCAAGTTACTACATAAAAGAGTTATTAAAGATGGTAACTTGAAGATAGTTGACAGGTACTATGAAAGATATGATTTTGAGAATGAAGCGCTCATTGAAAACACTATCATTGACGATCTCTTAAAACCTTCAAGAAAAATCTATTAGAAATTGCAGGGAGTATCCCAAAAGGACTGTAAAACAAAATCAAAATTAGGTAGTAGTTCACATAGTTAGAAGATGAAAACATAATGAATAAATCCATTGAGGGCATGTTACCTATTGTCTCAATACAAAAAAGGGAGAGGATAATAAATGTATTAAAATATCTATTGAGGGAAAAGGCTAGACTGGTAAGAATCATGGTGAGGAAGTATGATTAAGTAATTGAAGACACTCCAAAGTCATTAGATCAAATCCTAATGAGTGATATTCCAAAGAAAACATCACCTCCTAAGGTCACTAAAGCTATGTCTTTAGGATTGGGAGAGAGCTCCAATGTAGCCGATGAAAGTGAAAAAGACAACATGCAACCAAATTTCTTTGTCTCTGGTGTGCCTGAGACACTTGACACTTTGCATAATGTAAAAGATCTATTTATGGATAACTTGGATAGTGTGATGGAAGTTGGAGAATAAGAACATGTTAGTCCTTTTCCCTGTCAAATGCAAAATCCTATGAAAATGGTATGTTCCCTGCAAATGTTTTGTAATGTTGTTCTGCCATGCCTGCAATCATAGTTTTAACTTGCGAAGAAATTCTACAATGTTTCTTGGTGTGTGCTCTTAACCATAGGTTTTCCATGGTGTCACCTTGCTCTAGTTCAGAGTGCATCTCCTAAGTCGTGAAACTGAGGGAGTTATTAAGGTTTCAAGGTCTGCAAGAAATAATCTCAGAATATGCCTAAGTGTCGAAAACCGACAATGCTTTTGAAAACCCATGATGTTTCCTACCTTTTTGGCCTGCTTGAAAACCCTTGATGTTTTTGTATCCCTTGTTTTCCTATGTGTCAATGTCGATAACCCTGGATGTTTTCAATCTTTCACCGAAAACCCTGTGTATTTTCGACCTCGCATTTCTTCCCTTTTGTCGACACTCCTAGTTTGTCGGTCCTAAGTGTGCAAGCGCGATCGGTTGGTGGGGCCAAATTCTTCAAGTGATAGAGGGAGGAGATCAATGGTTAGTGTATGAGTGTAAGGAATATTCCATGCCTACGTGATCATGTGCCGATTGTTGATTTGGTATCCTGTCAGAGGCACTGTCAGAACGAAGGAAAGGTTGTTTGTCCACTTGCCGGATTTTGCAACGTGGCATTCCCTAACTAGATGAGAGGACTTACATGTTGGGTGTGTTGATTTGGTGCTTTCTGACTAGTTTGCATGTTGCTAATTGTATTGTGTCAGTGGGGCTAGTTTTCTTTTAGGCAAGCTGGTGGTCCCGCTGGTCGTTATGTGGCATCCTGTGATTGGTTGTTGCATGATCGCGTGTCATATTTTTCTGACATGCAACAATGCGACTGGCTACCACCTGTCCTAGTGGGCCTGGTCCCCATTTACCTTCCTTTACCCTTTGGTGGGTCCCCTGACATATTTGGTGAGGTGGCATCTTTTGGCCTTGTCGCATGATCGCAAGAGTCATTTTCACTGCTTGCGACCATGTGACAAGGTTGCTTCTTGTGATGGGGCCAGTTAGCAGGTGGTGATGTGGCAGTTCATCAGTGGGCCCAAATGATTCTAAGAGGATGAAAACATGGTAGATCCAGTGGTTGGTGCATGATCTCATGGGAGGTGTCAGACCCATGTGATCATGCACTCGCTGTTCAATTTTGAGGTTGTGGCGAGTGGGTCCCATATCAGTGTGACTAGGTGGTATTCAGCAAACCGTGTTGTGACATGTGGCAAATGGTGGGCCCATTGTCTTATGTTGCTAGTGGTGTGCATATTTCATTGGTGGGGAGTGGTGACACGATGATGATAGGGTAGGTTAACTGTTGCAGTGTTGGTGGTTGTCGCATGATCACATAGCTAGGAAATGGGCTACGTGACCATGCGACTAACCTCTTTGTGTTAACTCTCAGCGGCGTTGCAGAGTTATGATGTGGTAAAGGGTTGCAATGCAGGAGAGCTATTGCATGTTTGCATAGCCTATCTCCTGGCTATGGGATCATGCAACAACTACTATGAACGTCATCGTTGCAGAGTTAGGGGTAGTCCACGGTGCCAGTCTTGTTGAGGTGCTCAGTTTTTGTTGGCTGAGAGATTGATGTTGTGGCCGAGGACTTTAGGAGGTTTGTGATCGGCATTGCATGGTTTGGTGGTTGTGGTTGCATGATTGCAAAGGTTAGTTTGGTGCCTTGTAATCATGCAACCAAGCACATATATACCCCAAATTCTTATGGCGGTTAAGTTGAGGACTACACAACTACGCAACTAAGGATAAAAGGTTAAGTTACTGAGCCTGTGAAACATGAAGATCTACAGTCGGGACTTAAAGTTTGCTGAAGATTTAAATTTAGACCCCTGATTTGCTTCTGGTGCCATGGATATAGTCATTAACTTGAAGATTTGAATTTTTAAGTGTTTCCTGCGACCTGGAAGTACCAAAATTTATGGTTTTGGTGACAGTTTTTAGCTTGTTTGGTGGCGCCAGTTGTTGCAATGTGGTCCAGGGGCTCTCTAATCAGTTGCGTATTAATTTTTTACTTGGTGGAGTTTGTTTTTAAGCTTGAGAAGCTTTTTGTAGGTGGTGATTTGTACTGGTTTTCATGGCTATCCCTGGTGTTCTGTACTAAGCTCACAGATTTTCTTGATTTTTGATCTGCCTGAGATTTATTTTCTCCAGGTTGCTTGGGTTTTCATCCCCTGCAATAAATTTTTGACTTTTTTGGTTGGTTGGGTAGTTGAAACCCTACCTCAGTTATCTCTAGCTTGTTGCATCCCTATTTTGGGATCCCAAGATGATTGATGGTATATATTGCAGAAGTTTTTCTGTAAGAAGGGTTGGATGGTTTAGTTTTTTGCCTTGTAAATATTTCTTCTTCTCGACATACAAAATGTCCCTCTTTCCTTTCTGGTTTTGAGAATAGAATACAAACTGTAATATCTTGTCTTATGTATAAGATTTCAGTATATTTATTCTACTATCAGATTATCTCCATTTGGGTTTTAGACTTATTAATTATAACATCAAGAGTGTTGTAGTTTTTCTACTTGTATTTCCAGTGAGTGTCTGTAGTAGAGTTGTTTTCGCAAAAGCAACTAGGTCTAGGACTGGTTTTCAGATATGTATGAGCTAGGTATCAAAGATATGTCATGCTTGTCTTCTAGTGGATGCTGGTTAATGTATTACTTGTTCTTAGGTCTTCCTTTGGATAGGTAATAATGTATCTAGGTGTAGAGGTGGTTTGGTAATGTATGATCTGGTCAGGGTGAGTTTGTTGTCTTCTTGTTTCATAGCTCTATTGCAGTGGGGTATTTGACTCTACTGCCCATTGAATAAGGCACTGGTCTATGGGAGACTAGGGGTATTTCAAGGGACCATTGAACCCAACATTAAAATCATTTAGTGAACCATCTTTCCCTTTCATGTTGTTAGGATAGGCTTCTAGGTTTTAGACTCATTGTATGCAAGTAGGTTATTGCATAAGATGTGGTTCATTACAGTACAAGATACTAAAGGAGTCTGAAAGCTATTCAACAATAATATATCTGTAGGCCTATTGTTTGTCATGAGGTGTCCTGTGTGTGTAGATAAGGCAATACCCACTTGATTGAATGTGGAGCTCAAAGAAGAAGGAGGATGCCCTCGGTCCTCATCAATTGGCACTTTTTCCCTGTCAGACTTTGGAGTGAAGACTAACCAATTTGTCAATCATAGTGTAAACTTGGCACCATGTGGGAACAAGTTTAAAAGCCAACAAAATGGTGACTCTACTAAGGAAAGAGTAAAAGATAGCAAGCTCCCTTGCTTGGCTGGATTATCCAAGAGTCTTGGTTGAAAGAATAGAGTCAGATGAACAAACAAGCATTTGCTAAATTTTCTCACCTAGTTGTGAGTGGTGGCTCTAATTTTTCTCTGTTTGATCAGTGTAGTTTCTGCTAAGTAGTGAGCCCTACAAAGTTTTTGGTGTTGATTGGAAGAAGAATAAAATCAATGAAAAATTTTCCTCTTCAAGGAGGTGGTGACTCTACATTGCAAAGAACCTGATGGAGTTGCATGATGAGCTCTAGATCGACCTTGCCTTCAAGTCAATAAAGTTCCTACTGCAGAACTTCCAGGTATTCTCTTGTTGAAAATGTATCCCTATGAAGTGTTAAGCACTGCTTTAGAGGGATGAGTTGTAGTGGGCAGTTTCTCATGGAGGAATATAGGCCCTTTTGTTTTGATGGCATTGAAGGTGCCCCTAATGAGTTCCCTACTGAGGTTGAGGAATGCTTGCCTAGATTCATGGCTGATGAATCTATTTTTGAAAGCCAGCATGTTGATGATGTCATGGATCTTTTTGGTGAAATGGATATTGACCATGAAGATGTTGCTATGAAGCTTTTTGTGCATACATTTTCTGATAGTGTAAGAAAATGGTTCTTGTCCTTGCCTTCATGTTCAATCCCTTCTTGGGATGTTTTGAGAGCAAAGTTTGTAGAATATTTTGGTGAGGTTGCTGCTCTCAAGATGAAGATTGCAAAAAGAAAAATTGACATCTGGCAGTTAGCGGAGGACAGAAGATTGAGAAGACTGGTGGTTCCTTATGGTGATCATGAGGAGGCCAATGTTTCTGATGTTGATTCTCATTTTGTAGAGGATATTGATTATGAAGCTGGTGTTGAGGTCAGTGCATATGAGAGTGTTGAAGATGAATTTGAGGTTGACAACATTTCCATCCTATCTACAGATTCTTTCTTCTTGTCCCAGATTGATGATGTTTTGTGTGAAAGGGAGGATATTGAATATGATGCAGATGATGATTCCTGCATTGATTTATTCACACAAGATGATCTAAGGCCAGAGGTCTCCATTCTTGTCTTGGATAAGAATGATGTTTGCAATAATAGGGATGTAGCTGATGAAGAAGAAAATGAAGCCCAAAGTCCATTGAGCAGTAAAAAGATTTCAGCACTCTTGGCTGAAGAATTTCAAAGGTGTGCACCTTGTATGGACTTTGATTTTCATCTCCCCTATGATATACACTTTGACACTGATAATGAGGCCAGTGTTCAAAGTGACCATGAAGATCCGTCTATACAAGATTTCCACTTTGGTAGTGACTCTACAGAAAGAGAAGTAGGACATGACAATGTATTTTCCTATCATCAAGATTATAGTGATGAACAAATTTCTTGTTCAAACCCCTTTCCTATTTCTACTGAATATAATACTGAATGTGACAGTGTTGAAGACTTTGCTTTCAACAGTTGGGACAGATTTTCTTTTGGTGAAAATGATGATGCAGATCAGTTGTTCCCCTATCACAAAATTTTTAAAGAAGACCTTTACTTGGTTCATGATCCAGTCAATGAAGATGTCATTGATGAAGCAAGTTTCTTAGTGGCTGAAGCAATGCATGAAGGTAAATCAAAGGATTCAAGTCCTTCTCAACCAGGTAACTATATAGTAGTGCATGATGCTCCATATGCTACATTTTATGGTGCATTACTAGATCAAATTTTTGTTTCCAGTCATCAGGAAGAAGTAGATGATGTTCCCTACTTCTTGGAGTATGAATATGATTGTGATTACAACAGTCATGACTGGAAGAACATGGGTGGTGATTAGTGCAAGTTTGTTTTTCAGCCCATGAATATTCATATATGCTAGCTGCAAGATGGTCAAGAAATTTTCAGGTGGTTGGTCACGTATGTGGATGAAAATCAGATTTTTGATTCAGGAGGGTCACTGGTTTTCTTTTGGTGGCCTAGGGCCATTTTGTAAATTTGTAAATTTTGTAAATATCTATAAATAGTTTCCCTTTCCTGTCTGTTCCTTGTGTTTTTTTTTAGGTCTCTGTGTTTTTCCAGAGGGTGGTCTGCTTTTTCCCAAAGATCTGAGGTCTTGCGATGCCTACAAGAGGCATGCATCCCCAGACGGAGCCACTGCTAGTCCTTTTTCCTGTCAAATGCAAAATCCTATGAAAATGGCCTATTCCCTACAAATGTTTTGTAATGATGTCCTGCCATGCCTGCAATCACAGTTTTAACTTGCAAAGAAATTCTACAATGTTTCTTGGTGTAGACTCTTAGCCATAGGTTTTCCATGGTGTCACCTTGCTCCAGTTCAGAGCGCATCTCCTAAGTCACGAAACCCAAGGAGTTATTAAGGTTTCAAGGTCTGCAGGAAATAATCTCAGAATATGCCTAAGTGTCAAAAAACTACAATGCTTTTGAAAACCCATGATGTTTTCTACCTTTTTGGCCTGCTTGAAAACCCTCGATGTTTTTGCATCCCTTGTTTACCTATGTGTCAATGTCGATAACCCTGGATGTTTTCGATCTTTCACTGAAACCCTATGTGTTTTTGACCTCGCATTTCTTCCCTTTTGCCGACACTCCTTGTTCATCGGTCCTAAGTGCACGAGTGCGACCAGTTGGTGGGGCCCGATTCTTCAAGCAGTAGAGGGAGGAGATCGATGGTCGGCATATGAGCGTAAGGAATATTCCATGCCTATGCGATCATGCGCCAATTGTTGATTTGGTATCTTGTCAGAGGCACTATCAGAACAAAGGAAAGGTTGTTCATCTGCTTGCCAGATTTTGCAACGTGGCATTCCCTGATTGGATGAGAGGACTTACATGCTGGGTGTGCTGCTTCGGCACTTTTTTGATTGGTCCACATGTTGCTAACTATATTGTGTTAGTGGGGTGGTTTGCTTTCAGGCAGGCTGGTGGTCTCGCTGGTGGTTATGTGGTATCCTGTGATTGGTTGTCGCATGATCATGTGTCAGATTTTTCTAAAATGTGACCATGCGACCGACTGCCACCTATCCCAATGGGCCCAGTCCCCATTTACCTTCCTTTACCCTTCGGTGGGTCCCCTAACATATTTGGTGAGGTGGCATCTTTTGGCCTTGTCGCATGATCACAAGAGCCATTTTCACTACTTGCGACCATGCGACAAGGTTGCTTGTTGTGATGGGGCTAGTTAGGTGGTCGTGATGTGGTAGTTTGTAAATGGGCCCAAATGATTCTGAGAGGATGACAATGTGGCAGATCTAGTGGTTGGTGCATGATCTCATGGGAGGTGTCAGACCCATGCGATCATGCACCTGCTGTTTGATTTTGAGCTTGTGGGGAGTGGGTCCCGTATCAGTGTGACTGGGTGGTATTTAGAAAATGGTGTTGTGACATGTGCAAAAGGTGGGCCCATTGTCTTATTTTGCTAGTGGTGTGCATCTTTCATTGGTGGGGAGCGATGACACAGCAGTGACAGGGTAGGTTAACGGTTGTAGTGTTGGCGAGTTGTTGCATGATCTCAAAGCCAAGAAATGGGCTATGCGACCATGTGACTAACCTCTTTATGTTAACTCTCAGTGGCGTTGTGGAGTTATGATGTGATAAAGGGTTGCAATGTAGGAGAGTTGTCGCATGTTTGCATAGCCTATCTCTTGGCTATGCGATCATGCGCCAATTGCTATGAATGTCACCATTGGGGAGTTAGGGGTGGTCCACAGTGCCAGTCTTGTTGAGCTGCTCGGTTTTTGTTGGCTGAGAGATTGATGTTGTGGCCAAGGACTTTAGGAGGTTTGTGATTGGTATTGTGTGGTTTGGTGGTTGCAGTCACATGATCGCAAAGGTTAGTTTGGTGCTTTGTGATCATAAGACCAAGCACATATATAGCCAGAATTCTTGTGGTGGTTAAGTTGATGACTGCATGGCTACGCAACTAAGGATAAAAGGTTAAGTTACTGAGCCCATGAAACATGAAGATCTACGGTTGGGACTTAAAGTTGGCCGAAGATTTAAATTTAGACCCCCGATTTGCTTCTAGCGCCATGGATATAGCCGTTAACCTACAGATTTGAAATTTTATGTGTTTCCTGCGACCTGGAAGTACCAAAATTTATGGTTTTGGCAATGGTCTTTAGCTAGTTTGGTGGCGCCAGTTGTTGCAATGTGGTCCAGGGGCTCTTTGATTAGTTGCATATTGATTTTGTACTTGATGGAGTTTCTTTTTTAACTCAAGAAGCTTTCTACACATGGTAATTTGTACTGGTTTTCATGGCTATACCTGGTGTTCTATACTGAGCTCATAGATTTTCATGATTGTAGATCTACCTGAGATTTGTTTTCTCCAGGTTGCGTGGGTTTTCATCCCCTGCAATAAATTTTTGACTTTTCTAGTTGGTTGGGTAGTTGAAACCCTACCTTAGTTATTTGTAGCTTGTTGCATCCCTATTTTGGGATCCCAAGATGACTGATGCTATATATTGCAGAATTTTTTCTATAAGAAGGTTTGGATGGTTTATTTTTCTACCTTGTAAATATTTCTTCTTCTCTACATATAGAGTGTCCCTCTTTCCTTTCTAGTTTTGAGAATAGAATACAAACTGTAATAGCTTGTCTTATGTATAAGATTTCAGTATATTTATTCTGCTATTAGATTGTCTCCATTTGGGTTTTAGACTTATTAATTATAGCATCAAGGGTGTTATAGTTTTTCTACTTGCATTTCTAGTGAGTGTCTATAGTAGAGTTGTTTTCGCAGAAGCAACTAGGTCTAGGACTGGTTTTCAGATATGTATGAGCTGGGTATCAAAGATATGTCATGCTTGTCTTCTAGTGGTTGTTGGTTAATGTATTTCTTGTTCTTAGGTCTTCCTTTGGATAGGTAATAACGTATCTAGGTGCACAGGTGGTTTGGTAATGTATGATCTGGTCGGGGTGAGTTTGTTGTCTTCTTGTTTCATAGCTCTATTGCAATGGGGTATTTGACTCTACTGCCCATTGGATAAGGCACTGGTCTATGGGAGACTAGGGGTATTTCAAGAGACCATTCCACTCAACATTAAAATCATTTAGTGAACCATCTTTCCCTTTCATGTTGTTAGGATAGGCTTCTAGGTCTCAGACTCATTGTATGCAAGTAGGTTATTGCATAAGATGTGGTTCATTGGGGTACATGACACCTAAAGGAGTCTGAAAGCTATTCCATAATAATCTATTTGTACGCCTATTGTTTGTCATGAGGTGTCTTGAGTGTGGAGATAAGGCAATACATTCTTGAGTGAATGTGGAGTTGAAAGAAGAAGAATGATGCACTCAGTCCTCATCATTTGGCACATTTTCCCTGTCAGACTTTGGAGTGAAGATTGACCAGTTTGTCAATCATAGTGTAAACCTAGAACCATGTGGGAACAAGTTTAAAAGCTAATAGAACATTCAATGGAAGAGAAAATAGAGCAAAAAATAGAGGAGGAAGTATAGGAGAAGGAAACACAACAGAAAGAAAGGAAGGAAGAGGAGACCGAAACAAAGAAAATAATTGAGATCAGAATAGAGAAAAAATCAGAACCTGACACCTCTTCGACCTTATTGTTGGAAAGCATTGAAAATGTGGTAAGTGTTGATGTAGACAACATGGATGTGGATGAGATTATGAGGTTATCCTTCATGGCATTCACCAAGTATAAAGAAAGGTTAGTGAATAAATGGGACAAAAGAGTAAAGGTAATGACTAGGGTTGTTGAAATAGTGAACAAACTACTTCCCTCACTGATTATCTGTCAGGAAAAGAATGAAGATGAGAACCTTGATATGGCATTGGATAGCTTGATAGTCACTTTGACTCCTTGTTAAAGACTACATAAGATAAGGAAAAAAAGAACTTTTTGGAAAAGAAGAGTAGAGAAGTTTGGCAGTCCATTTCATCGGACTTAGATATTCTCAAGGCTACTACTCTTAAGGACAAGATTTGTGTAGTATAAGCGAAAAATATTTACACCTACTCCATAAGTCCTTGTAGGCATGGAAATAACTTTAAGGAGATCCTTGCCAAGCATAGTGCTTCTCTTAATAATGTAATGGACAGTGAATAATCTAAACAAACTATGAGAGAGATGGATAAAGAGACATCTAGGATGTTAGATAAGATTAGTGTACTAGAAACAGAGAAAGGGAGAGTGGAAAAAAAATATGGCTTGTTAAGAAGCCTATTGACCCCTAAACATTCAATGCTTGTGACTCATATTTTAGAGATTGAAAAGATTGAGAGGTCAACAAATTTTTCTACACCCACTAAGCTTAATGCAATAGAGACCACTTCATATGCACTGAATGGACTAATCCATGTTAGTGAGCTATAGATAAAGTCATGGGCTGAGGAAATAAAGACCTTTGAAGAATCCTTCCAAGATGTGTTAAAACTGGTTAGTAAGCACTAAATCATTTTGTGCTTAAGTTTTTGAAATTTTGAATGAACCTTTTATATTGATGTCAAAGGGAGATGAAGAGAAAGAAAAATTTAGAGTAGTATGTAGACAAAAAGGAAAAGAAAAAAAAAAGAAAAATAATAAGAAGAAGAAAAATATGTATAAAAACAAAGAGTAGAAAAGAGAAAATGAAAATAAGAAAGTAGTATTTTGACACTTAGTCATTTTTCTAAGTGTTTCCATCAATGCCAAAGGGAGAGATTATTGGAAAGTGATGTTGTGGAGCACTAGGTATCACTTAAGGGTTGTCATTCATGGAAACACTTATGCTGAAGTGATCACATATTGAGAAGTTTAGTACTAGAGTCGCAGTCATGAAAATGACTAAGTACAGAATCAAGGTAAGAGGGTACAATGTTATAGTTTTGGTCAATGACGGAATTGTATAAGGTATTATGGCTTTCAAAGTTAGAGGAAGGTATTTTGGTATATATATATATATATATATATATACTTCAATTAAGAGCACATAATTTTTAGTAATCATATTAGTGAGATTTAGTGATCTGAAGGTATACGAACTCAGAGATTCAGTATAATAGGGCATATGAATAGTTATGAAGATTAAGGAAAGGTTAAAAGATATGATAATGTGCTAAGTCAAGTGAGTGGAGTATATTTCTAAAACTTGGGTAATATATGATCACTAAATTCATACTTACCCTTTACATAACTAATTATTATATTTTATAGAGTATTTGTGAAGCTAACTGGATATAAGTTTTTGTATAAGTATAGAGTTATTTTATGAAAGAGATAAACATGATGATAATGAGTATGAAGCAAGGTTGCAAATCTGAGAGCAGAGATCAAATGCTAGATCAGCAAGAGGCAGAGTTATAGCTGGAACTATGTAAGCAAGATAAGTGTTTGTATTGTTCACATTTTGGAGAACACTTTGTAATAGTTTTTTATTGTAAGAGTAGTTTTCTCACCACCTTTAACCATATGTTTTGTATACCCCTAATAGGTTTTTTTAATCCTTTAAAAAGGAAATGTACTATGCAATCATCAGAACCTAACAAGGATATATTATTTTAGTGCATAGTTATGGGTACCATCACCACTAGGGTTTTCCCTTAGCTAGGGTTTCCTTGAGAACAAAACATGGTGCCATGACTTATGTGTTATGTTTTATTATTCTTTTTATTTTAGAAGTTTTATGGTTTGTTTATAATTGTTTAAATTTTAAATCAAAGTTCGGTAATACTAATTCTCCCCCCCTCTCAGTATTACCTAATCCTAACATACTATTCTCACGAGATAAAACTATAAAACTATATCTAGGAGACTTCTCATGGACTTAGTCATTTTTCCAAGACTAGATACCCAAAATTGATCTGTACTCCAAGTGATCATACCAATATGTATTCTTGTCAAAAATCATAACATATATGCTATACATTCTTGGCTACTTGCCAACTAATTCGCCATCAAAGGTAAAAGATAAATCATACTGAATTTATCCTAGAGGTGCCTTTCTAGACAACAATTGATGAGACAAAAACATTCCTTTAAGCCTCTAAATCTCTTGTCATAGAGTTGGTGGATACTACTAATGTATTTGGGACATGATTGATACATTTAATATGTTTAATCACTACGTTGAGTAATGTTGGAGTTGTTGTTTCCATTAGTGTTTTGTCACTAATGTCAAGATATGTTTCTTTGAAGAGTATAGACTAATTATGATAGTGTACAGACATTGTATGGATGTTTTAGAATATGCGAAGATAGATAACAATACAAGAGGATTTCATGATCGTATATCCAAGATTGCATCATGTAACATGTTTCATATTGAAGGAGATACATATGTTTTGGTGAAGATTGGTTATTGGATAGTAACCGTGGAAGCTGATAGAGTGAGAATCTGTATTTCTTGTATATGTTATAGAAGATATAGATTCAATGCATGCAAGCTTAAGAGATGAATGACACAACACTAAAGCATTTTATTTTGTTAGTGCAAGGTATGAAATGCTGGATGATGTCAGATGTGGCATGTGATCTAGAGAAGACTAACTTGGGAGCCAACTTCAGAGGATAGCGTGCATTTCATTTGGCAAATGTAATTTAAGGATGTCAGCCCTTAATTATTTTAATAGAATTATTTTATACTTGTATTAGGTACCACGTGTATCTTAGCAAGACTTTAGGTAAATAGGAAAGCCCAATGGGTCGACCTGATCATGTAGAATGTAATAGGGTTTATATGTAAGATATTTTCTTTTGAAAATATAGGGTGAGAATGTATGTGATGTAAAGAATATTGTAAGAGTTGTGAGCTTGTATCTGTTGGATGTAGAGCAGATAAATACTAGTCAACTTTACTAGAACTGGTCAAGAAAAGATAGTTGATGTCAGATAGTTCAAAAGATTGTGTATGTCTTTATATAAACTTGTTGCGAATAGTGAGTTATGAAGGTGGATTTAACCTTCTTTGGACAACGAGCCCCCTTTTTATTTTTGTTGACAACTAAAAGGGTCCTACCTCTAACAAGGAATGTGTACTGTAATGTTTTAATAAGATCCTAAGAGGGCTAAATATTCTAACAAGGATACTATACTCTCACTACATTATTTGTGGGTGCTAATTCCCACCAGGTTTTTGACCTTTAACAGGGTTTCCTTGAGATGAAAATATTATGTTATTGTGTTGACATTCATTATGTTCATTGGATGTGATATTACTGTTATTCAAAGTTTAAAGTTTAATAATCTATCATACAATTGATTCCCCACCCTCTCTCAGTTGTATTTTAGACTGTTATTCCTAACAATTGGTATTAGAGCTAATGGTCCTTAGAGAGAAAGCTTAATAGCTTGAGGTGTTCTTGAAGATGGTCTTCTATAGGAAGGGTGGTCCAAAATTTGATCTTGAAAACTTTGATATTTGTAAGAACAAGATGCGAACTCATTTTCTATGTTTGGGCATTGACTATTGGTTGATCACAAAGAATAAGGTGACTATAAAGACTGATATTGATTTACCATCGACTTATGATGATGAGAAGAAGGTGTTCTTTCACAACGTGGTTGCAAGAGAAGCATTGATCAGGGCACTCTCCAAAGGATAATTTACTTAAGTTAAAGACTTGGATTCAACACACCATATTTCACAAAGATTAAAGGCACTATATGAAGGAGACAAATATACCAAGCAAGAAAATTAATAGAACTAGAAAATAAAGATGGAGAAGCTAAAAATGAATGATGATGAAAGCATTAGGGCTTATGTTCAGAGAGTTACAGAAGTTGTTTGTTAGAATCAGAAACTATAAAGGTACTTATGATGAAGAAGAAGTCATTGCGAAGATCCTTAGATCGTTGACTCCTTCTTACAAGTTCAAAGCCCTATCAAATCCAAAAACTAAAGCTTTGACTTTGAACTTTAGCAGAGAAATGTTGATTGGAAATCTAACTAGTTTTGAAGCTACAAAAATGGGAGACTCTGTACCCAAAGTTGAATTTACATTTAAGGAATCTACACATAAGAAGATAATATCTTCACTTCCGAGCACTAGTAGTGAGAGTCTGAAATAAGAGCCTCAAGAATATGCTGAAGAAATAAAGATGGATGAACTTGTTCTATTGATCGTTAGAAGAGAAAAGAGAGGTAAGGGTAAATTTGAAGGCAAAATACCTTTAAAATGTTTTTCATGCAATAGGTTGGTCATTTTGTATCTAGATGTCCTACAAGAATTCCTAAGTACAAACCTTAGTTTTTCAAATCTAAGTACTCAAAGGATAAGGAATGTTATTATGCTAGTGAAGATATTTCTAATGATGATAATGTAGATTATGAGAAGATTGGATTTGTTGCTATTAGAGATGAACCAATACTTGAGGAAAAGGCTTTAGTGTCACATGTCGATAAGAAATTTTAATGAATTATAGACAGTGGTTGTTCACATCATATAACTGGGGACAAAAACAAGTTTGTTAAGTTAGTAAAGTATGATGGTGGTGTTGTAAGGTTTGGAGATAATATTCCTAAACCTATCATAGGAGTAGGATTTATTACTCTAGATGTAAAGACTAATACAAAGAATGTACTACTTGTTGATGGACTTAAGAATAACCTATTTAGTGTTGGACAATTGATGGACAAAGAGTGTCAATTAAAATTTTGTAATGGTAAATGTTTTATTAGAAGTAATGATGGAAAGTTGATTGCAACTAGTACTAAATCTAGAGGTAATTTATTTGAATTAAATACTTCTAGAGCCTCTTTTTTTGTTGCAAAGGTAGATGATAGTTGGTTATGGCACATAATATTATGTCATGTTAATTTTGATAACATTGTGAAGGAAAGTTTGACTAATGCAGAAGGGATCTACTAAATTTTATGAAACCATCTAACACTATATGTAGAGAATGTGTTATGGGAAAATAGACCAGAAATAGTTATAAAATAAAAGTATATATATCAAAGGGAAAGTTGGATCTAGTACATACAAACCTATGTGGACCCACTAGCACAAAATCATACTATGGTGAAAGGTATTTTATACTTTTTTTGATGACTTCTCTAGAATGATGTGGGTTTCTTATTTGAAAGAGAAATTAGAGGCATTTGATAAATTCAAGATATTCAGAGAAAAAGTAGAGAATGAATTAGGTTTTAAAATAAATTGTTTGAGGTTAGAGAGAGGTGGAGAATTTACTTCAGAACTATTCAATTCATACTTTGAAGAATATGGAATACATAGACAAGCATTTGCTCCTAGGACTCCACAAAAAAATGGGATACAAGAGTGAAGAAACAAAACTATACTTGATGTTGCTATGATAATGTTGCTTGAAGGAAATGATGTCATATGAATTGGAGAGATGTTGTTGGGACAAAAGTGTACGCATTGAACAAAATTTAGATCAGAGAAGGTACAAACAAGACTCCTTATGAATTATGGTTTAATCGTACTCCTACTATAAAACATTTTAGAATATTTGGTAGTAAGTTCTATATCAAGAGAGATGATGAGATAGGAAAATTTCATGGTAGAAGTGATGAAGGAAGTTTCCTTGGTTACTCTACTAAGAGAAAGGCTTACAAATTTTCAATCTGAGATTGAGGAAGTCGATTGAAAGTCACAATGTAAAGATAGATGAAAGGTTTCAGATACAAGAGAGAATGTATGACTCTGATCGGAATATAAAGATCAAAGAGGATGTTGCTGCAAAAGAAGAAGAAATTGTTGAGACTGAATGCGAAAATGAGATTTATGATAATGACACACATAAGGCTACTAAGGTTCCTAAAACTCTGAGGTTTGTAAAGATCAATCATCCTCAGAAGAAAATTATTGGTAATACAAATCAAGGAGCATTGACTAGATCAAAGGTTAGAAAAGAAATTGTTTTAATTTCTCAAGTTGAACCAAAGAATACAGATGAAGCTTGTAGAGATGAATCCTGGATAAATGTTATGAAAGAATAATTATATCAAATAAAGAAGAATAACATTTGGGAATTGGTTCCTAGACCTAGAACAAAAATGTGATAGGAACTAAATGGGTTTTCAAAAACAAAATGAATGAAGAAGGGGTTATTGTAAGAAACAAAAAAAGACTGGTATGTAAAGGCTATTCACAACAAGAAGCCATAGAGTTTGAGACACACACCTAGCTACTGTGAAAAGGATTTTGAGATATTTGTAAGGGACAATAGAATATGGTTTATGGTATGACAGAAATGATAACACTGAACTTCATGATTATACTAATGTTAACTAGGTAGGAAACATTGATGATAGAAAGAATACAAGTGGTGGTGTATTTTTCCTTGGGAAAAAGTTGGTTTTGTGGCTAAGTAAGAAGTAAGATTGTATAGTTCAAACTAATGCTAAATCAGAGTACCTTGCTGATGCTATAAATTGCACCCAAATTGTTTGCATGAAGCAAATGCTGAAAGACATTCGAATAAATTTTGATGAGCCTATGGTTATCCATTGTGATAACACTAGTACAATGAATATGTAAAAAAATCCAGTGATGTACTCAAAAACTAAACACATTTCTATCAAGTATCACTTCTTGAGAGACAAGGCAAGATATAGAAGGCAATAAAATTAGAGTATATTAGCATAAAGGAACAAATTGCAATCATCTTCACAAAGTTTTTACCAAAAGATACCTTTTAATATCTCAAAGGTATGCTTGGGGTTCAGACCTCTTCTAATCAGAATTAAATGATGCAAGAATGCATCAATCTAGAGGTTTTAAGAGGCTTATCATATTCTGGACTGGATGTAGCGATCTAATCCTTAAGGGGAGTAATCATGGAAGAAAGGTATTGAATAGCACTTGATGACTCATGACACCCTTCGCCATTGTTGTCAAAGGGAGATTTTTTCTATGAGAAAATCCCTATTGTATGGGAAGATTGTATAAAAGAATACTGTTTGGTTACATGACTTTTGGATCGATAAACCCTTGGGATGGATTTTATGTTGACATCAATGCAAAAGTGGGAGATTATTGGATATTGCTAATGCATTGGGGAAATGATTGATACATTTAATATGTTTAATCACTACATTGAGTGATACTAGAGTTGTTGTTGTTGCCATTAGTATTTTGTCACTAATGTTAACATATATTTTTGTGAAGAGTATAGGATGATTATGACAGTGTATGAACACTGTACAGATGTTTCAGAATGTGTGAAGATAGATAAGTTTATAGGACGATGTTGTGATCTTATATCCAATATCGCATCATGTAATGTTTCATATTGAAGGAGTTACAAATGTTTTGGTGAAGACTAGTTACTGGACAGTAAAAATGGAAGCTGATAGAGTAATTCTCTATGGTTCTGGTATATCTTATGGAAGATATAGATTCTATGTATGTGATCTTAAGAGATGAAAAACAAGGAAATGAAGGATGTTCTTTTGTCAGTGCAAGGTACAAAATGTTGGATGGCATTAGTTGTGGTGTGTGATCCGAAGAAGACTTATGTGGGAGTCGACTTCATAGATGTAGCATGCATTTGATTTGGGAAATATAAATTAAGGATGTTGGTCCTTAATTGTTTTAATTGAATTATTATATACTTTTCTTAGGTACCATGTGTATCTTAGCAAGAGTTCATGTAAATAGGAATTCCCAATGGGCCGACTTGATCATGTAGAATGTAATAGGGTATATATGTAAGATCTTCTATTTTGAAAAGATATGGTGAGAATGTATGTGATGTAAATAAGATTGTAAGAGTTGCAAGCTTGTGTCTGCTAGATATAGAAGAGAGGATTACTAGTGAACTTTATTGGAACTAATCAAGAAATGACAAATTTTGTTAGATAGTTCAAAATATTGTGTATGTCTTCATATACACTTGTTGCAAACAATGAGTTTTGAAGGTGGATTCAACCTTCTTTGAGCAATGAGCCCCCCCTTCTTTTTCTTGACTACTAACAGGGTTTGTCCTCTAGCAGGGATTGTATACTATAATGTTTCAATAAGCTCCTAACAAGGCTAAATCTTCTAACAAAGATACTATACTCTCAGTACATAATTTGTGGGAGCTAATTCCCACTTGGTTTTTTACCTTTAATAGGGTTTCCTCAAGACCAAAATATTGTGTTATTGTATTGGCATTCATTATGTTCATTAGATCTGATATTATTGCTATTCAAAGTTTAAAGTTTTATAATCTATCATACAATTGATTCAGCCCCCTGCCTCTTAGTTGTATTGTGGATTGTTATTCCTAACAATCTAGCTACCATAAATTCTCACAGGAAAATAGAAATTACCACTAAACATGATAAAAAGGATGATCAAACCTTAAGAATATATGTTTTTTTTTTCATTTTCTTGCACACATGAGCAGAATATACAAATTAACCTAGTCAAATTGAGATGAATGGAGAAATAAAATGAAAGGAAATATAAAGAAGGATTATTCAACTCCTTCTAATATGTTGGCCCCTTCGAATACTTTTGTAACCGCCAAAGGGGAGCTAAATATCTTTAAAAGTAATAAAAATTTTAAATTATTATCAATTTTATATTTTAAAGTCCAAGTTTTTAACATTCAAATTTTCTTCCACTGTAGGAAGCCCCTTCCCTTAAATATATTTCTTGTACACAATTAAATATACTATCTCAAAAATAAAAGTGTTCATTGATTAAAAAGAACCAAAAGCTAAAATCCCATATGGCAAGGGCTTATCTTATCTTTATATCCCAAATCCTACTACCTGTGCATTTTGAATTTTGTGGAAGGGGCATTTTGAGTGTTCGGTAGAAATTTGTAAAAAGAACAACACATTGTAGTCTTAATGCTAGAAAAGTCCATCATAAAAGATACATAGCTCAAATAATGAAATAAGAGGAAACAAAAAGGTAAATTATGAATATTAAAATTCTAATTTCCCTCCATAATGTTAGGGTCTTGTTATATCTCAAAATTAGTCAAAATTTTAGTTAAAAATGAAAGTCATTAGAAAAACAAAATTTGTGAATTTTCCACTACCAATTATTCGCATAATTGATCATAGATTTTAATGTCATAGCACAAGAAGAAGTTCACCTTTTAGAAGATGAAGTTTTCAATGACTATACCTCTTGTCAACACATCTCTTGTCACTAAGTCTCACATTAAAGGAAAATTTGAAGGCCATCAAATCCCACAAGAGAGGCATATGTGAAGACTCAAATGCTTGTAGGTTATAAGATATCTTGTCAAACAAGTGCAAGAAATGAATATATATTTCTTATTAGATTTTTTTATAATATTTTGCATATTGTTCCAAGATAAAACATAGTTTGTAAATTAGAAATACATTAAAATAATTCTACTTCTAAATCATTTCTAAATGATTTTTTAATAATTAATACATCTCAACATCTGAAATATTCGATTTAGGTTCATCATATTCATGAACCTTATAACAAATTTTAAAACTAATCTTGTATTAAATTTCTATTTTTTTAATTTTTAATTCTTCATTCTTTGATTTAGTGAGCTGATTTCATCCTTGGTCGGCGTCTTATTTCGTGGTTCTCAATTTTCCTTTATTACCAAATTGTAAAACCTTAATTACCGATTCCCGCCTTCTCGAATCATTCGTGTCTATTCATTCGCAACTCTTAATTTATTGGTATGATATATATAGACCATAAACCATCGCGCTTGTGAATTGGAAAGTGAAATTACAAGACAAAAAACTGCCTACGAAGCAGACCCCGATAATCGAGGTGATAACTTTGCATATCATCTTAAAGCCTGTCGAAGGGTTCTACATTCATTGCAGGAGGAGTATGCCAATTTCCACCATGGAGACTGTATATGCGACAATTTCGACCCTGTATTCGAAGGATTCTGTCCCGCACAAGATAAGGTCGAGGAACTTTTGTCTCGTCTGAAAGAATTGATTTGGGATTGCTGGTTAAATGATCTGAAAGAAAGAGGGGAGAGACCCTCGATGTTGAGAGAGGCAATAAAAGTGGTAGAAGGCCTACCTGTCTTCAAAATGACTGAGGATCATCTGGACGAAGCTGTTGAATGTGCGAGTTGTAAATCAAATTATTTTGAAATTGCCGAAGAGGCATGCCATTTGCCTTGTAATAAAGGCCACATATTTCACAAAGATTGCATTGAACGCTTGTTCAAATCGATTGCCGACATAGACGATCAAGCATGTGATTTGAGAAGTGAAATTACTAGGCAAAAAGCGGCCTACGAAGCGGACCCCGAAAATCAAGCTGATAACTTTGCATTTCAACTTAGTATTAATCAGGGAGTTCTCGAATCACTACAGGGTAGCTTTTACTTTTACGAAGTAGACATTGATAACTGTATATGCGATAATCCCAGCCCTGAATGCCAGCAATACCGTGATCCGCTGAAAAGGATCAAACTTATTTTCGTTGGATTAAAAGATTTGATTCAGGAAAGCTGGTCAAGCGATCTGAGAGGAAGAGTGGAGCGACAGATGGAGAGAGAGATAATACAAGTGGTAGAAGGCCTCCCATCCGTAAAAATTACTGGGAATCATATCAATGAAGATATTGTATGTGGGATTTGTTTATCTGATCCTGAAATTGCAGACAATCCATGTCATTTGCCTTGCGATGAAGGCCATATATTTCACAGGAATTGCATTGAACGATGGTTAAAAAGGAGAAAAAAATGCCCCATATGCAGGACGGCAGCATATCGGCCAAAACTTGATTTTTATCATGAAGTCATCAAAAGACTTCAGACATTGGGAGCAGCCTTTGTTCCCATGTTACACTCTAGATTTTTAGGACTATTCGTGTAGGAGTTAGTTCAGATTTCAAGAAAATGATAAATAACTAGATTGTTTGGAGAAAAAATGCTTTTATTTATAGAACCTTAGAACCTTAATATTTAAGAGTAATTTTATCTTAAAATTTCCAATAATTTATAAAATGATGCCTTAGCCCGCCTGGATGATGGCAATGCTAGGACGTTTGGAGTTCTTAATGTATTTCCTTCTTTCTTCCCTTTTCTCAAAATACATATGTTTTTTGTGAATCCAAATTTTAAATGGTGTTTTTTCTGTATTATTTTTTCCAAGTTATTTAATGTAATATAAAACTCCTGCGTGTATTTATTTTATCTAGCTTTCAGCGATCTTAAGCGCATTGCATGGTACCCTATACGTTTTTTTAGGGCCATTTACAGATTAGATTAAATTTGTTTTAAGGGTTTATGGCATTTTGTATTAATGCTAATACTGGATTTGGATTTGACTAAGGATTTATTGGTATATTATATTTAGGGTCGGTATGTTTGCTTTCCTTTTTGGCCCTTCTATTTAAACTCTCGGTACAATGCCCTGGTTAGGTATTGTGTATTTGCTGTGGATTAATTTTTATGGTTTGCAGGGCTCTCAATGTTACTAGATCACAAAATCACTGTCTTGCTTCAATATTGCAAATGTCATGGAATCTTGGTTTAATATTTACAAATGTTTGAAAATCGTGTATTGAAGTTTTGTAAAAAAGTATGTATTTAACTCAAGATATGTGAAAACTATTGTTTTAGATATCTTTAACCCAAATTTAATGGACTTACATAGTAATAAGTGATTTTCTTTAAGAAAATATAGTAAACAAGAAAATTCTATTTTTTTATGATTTGTAAGAATAGATTTCTTTTAAAATTAGAAAGTAAAAATATTTAATTTAGGATAAAATATTTAAAGAAAAGATCTTTTACATATTTTTAAATCTTATAGTTTTGTCTTAAAAGTTACTATTTAAGTCAAGATATTAGAAAACAAGAAGAAATTTGACTTTTTTTTATATTTTCTTAAATGTGAAATGAATAGAAAGTTAATCATTTTTGAAATATAAGAAATATTTTATTAAATTGATCGAAATATAAAATAATTTAGATATATTATTTTTCTATAATTATAATTACAAATAATACTAAATTTATCTAATTACCATTATTTATTATTTTTTAAAGTGACAATATTATAGAAAGATATATATAAATCAATATAAATATAGCTTTTAAGGCGTATAATATTATAGTGTAGATATATTTTTTACCATTGTTAAGTAACTTAGAAAATATCTTTATTAATTTTAATGATCTCCAAAGTCCAAGAATCTAATAATCTTTTGATACGTATGCCTTAGTTTTAGTTCCATTAAATCAATTGCTTAGTAATGAACAAATCAATATCATGTTGTCATACCTCATGCAAATACCTCTCTTACTTGCTAAATATCATATTGTGTTCAATTCAGCGATTACTGTATCTAGGAAGGCACTTACCCATGCTTATATTATACTCATCAAGCCTCTATGCTTAATTACTAACTGGAGGGATTAAAATAGCCTGTAGAGAATTATCTTTCTCAACTTCAAAATTAGAATCGCCATCTTCATCATTAGGAACCATAAAACATATGGGTACAACAAGATCAATATTTGGACCTAGTGGAATAGGAACAACAACATGTGAACTAGTGGTAGTCTAGGAATGAGCAGTAGCATGAGCACTAGTGGCATGATGAGGACCAATATTAGCATTATGTACATTAGTAGCATTATAAGTAGCAACATCGTCAATGTACTCACCAATACTTTTCTTACCCTTCCTCTTCTTCTCTAGGATCTGGTCTAGGTGGTGCCTCATAGTGATATTGAAATCTTCCTTTTCGTGTTGTGGTTTGGAGGTTCTATATCCATAGACTACTTACTCCTTTAGCATTCTCTTTCAACCTTCATTGAGTAGTTCAAGGAATTTATTTTCTACAATCTTCAATATGAGAGATACCTGCATAGAGACTCAGTAAGACTTCTTCCTCTACCATTAAAGATATCATTGTCATGAGCTTTCCAAATGTACCACATAATATGAACAAATAAAATAGATGAAATTAAATTGGATGATATAGACTAAGATTCACAAAATTCCTAGTGAGCACATTACTAGAATTAAAATAGAAAGTCAAAGCCAACCCAAATATTCCCCACACTCATTTAGCAAAGAAGAAATCAGAGAAGATATGGGAAATGGTTTCACAACATCTATAGATCTTACACATGTTTAATTTTCCATTAGGTTTCTTGATGAGAAACCTACATAGGAAAAATGTCACATAAAATAATTGAATTTTGGTTCAATATAAATATTAAAAACTAAGTAAATTATAGAACCTAAAAATTTATTTCATTAAATATAAATAAATTACTTCTTCCATGAAACTAATATATATTTTTTATATGTATATATCTTATGAAATAAAATACTTATTTTAATTTAAGAATTAATATATTGGGAGGTGTAAGCTTGTTGTAAGATCATTCTCTAATAAATAGATATTACAATTGTGTATATAATACCAACTCATTACATGCAAATATTGTGAATGACGGGACACAATAATGTGCATTTATTCTAGGTAAATAAAGGTGATTAAAAAAGATGAAACCATGTGCGTGTCAACCATTCCCAAACACAATGGCTGAATTCAAACAAATACAGATGGCATCTTGAAGATGAAATAATGTTCCTATGCCTCTTAAATGAATTTTTTTTAAAATTTAAGTAGTACAGTGTTCTCATAAATTTATGCTAAGTTTGTTTAGTCCACATATAGGCCAAAATTTATGCTAAGTTTGTTTATTCCACAATTTTTAGAGCTTCCAGGATGGATGGTTAGTCTACATGTAGCTTTGATGTTAAGTTTGTTTAGTCCTGTTTACAAATGCTTCAAAATAATAATATGGAGTATTATACACTTAAAATAAATATAATGTCTAATTATTTTTAAATTGTGTAGATTAAAAGTTATGTATGAGTACTAGACTTACCTCACCTTTGGGTCATTTAACAACAAGAAAAGGTGAATATAGGATCTCTAATTTCTAGTTAGATTAACTAGCCATTGTAAAAACTAGAGACCACTACTCTATTTTTCCATACATATGTTATTAATTTTATTCTAAAAAACAATTTTGATTTGATTGTAATGATGCCCGTTAGACTTATGGTAGTTGTGTGGACATGTTTTCGATTCTTGTAGATCACATATTAATAAAAGCTGAGCATTTCCAATGATACATTAATTATTTGGTTGTCAATTCAGAGTTCTTATAAACAATAGATTTATGAGAAAAATCAACTCCACTTAGAAGTTGTAATGAAAAATATTCTTATTTTATGAGCAAAAGATTATTAAAATAGGACAAAGTCCCTATTATTAGTTTCTACCAAGAGATGTTTCTCAAGATTTATGCTATTGGAAGCGTAATTTTAATTAAAGTCTCACTAAAAGATGTGACAATAGATTACACGTAGAAGCTTAGTTTTACGGAAAAATTATTGGAAAGTCAAAGGTAGAAAAGAATAACTCTTGATCCCAGATAATAGTAAAATATGTGCACGTTAAAAGAAGTTAAATGAATATTACAAATATCACTCCCTTTTTTGTCCACATGTGTAAAAAATAATCCTACATAGATCATGCAACTTTATAATATATGATAAAAAAAAATTATGTTATTGATGTAATTACAATCATATAATGGAATTCTTATAACACGGGTGGAGTGGCCAGTAGAAAAGGAAATATTCATTTTTAGTGGTGTCTAAAACTATGATTTTGGAAGAAGCTATGTTACTAGTTCACTAACAAAGAAATTATCAAAATAATTTTGTGGACTCTTAGTAGAAGAGATTCAATCTTAGGTTCATACTCTCATATCAAATAATGAAAATAATTGCAAACGACAAACACTCCATTGAAATAAAAAATTGAAATGTATAACTAAACTTATATTAACAATGTAAACTTTATTTAACTCATACCACCAACCTTTTATTTTTTTTGGATAACTTCCTCTAGAACATAGACCTTCTCCAAGGAATTTCCTATCTTGTTCTCCTAGAAAGCTACCAGCTCATATAAAGAAAAGGTATCGAAAGGAAGCATCAAATACAATGTCTTATTCAAAGTTCTTTGATCATCCAAGTTTTGTTCGTGGTAAAAGTCCCAATATACAAGCCTCTTTCACAAAAAAACAACTACACATTCAATCTAGCAATCCATTAGGAGAAAGATTTTGGCACTTACAAAATATTAATTGAAAATATAAATACTCCATAAAAATAAGCTCTCTAAATTCATAAATATAAAATTTATACACATTTGGAATTACCATCCCCTATAATGATAATTTTATCTCTTGCATTAGTAGAGAGGCTAGGTTGCCCCAAATTTGTGTCACATCCCAATATATGAGCATTTAAACTTTTACATAATTTAATGCAATAACAAACTAAATGGAGAGGATATTTATATTTGTTGGGTCATGAAAGAAATTATTTCATTTGGTAGAAAGAAATGAGAGAAGAGAGTCCACATTAACACAAAGTCATGGGAAGCACATGAATGGTATGGATAGCATACATTCCATTAAAGACAATGTCTACTAGAGTAGAACTCACATTTGGTATATATATCACTAATATTCTTACTGGGTATGAGGGGTACTAGATTAGTATTCATTTTGTGGAAGAAATGATTTTTACTCTACAAAATATCTACAAACACTTCATTTCAACAAAATATATACAAGAAATATGATCCGATGGAAGAAATGATTGTAGGCTATGATGAATAAATCTCATTAATTGCAATGATTGCATATTATGCACAAATTATATTTTTTGAATGTTTTGAATTCAAACCATCAAGAAAATGCAATTGACAAGAGTAAAGAAAGATTTACTAAATCCCTAACTATTAGGTCCACATTCATCCTACCTTCATAGAAATGGAAGCTTGTTCCTTGGGAGAGGGAAAACAAGATAAATGAGTAGGAACATTTACCAAAAGGAGGAAATTTATATTGAAGAGAGGAGGATGAGAGAACGAGAGTATTTAGAATGAAGACCGATTGTGAAGAGGATGAGAAATAATCCATATATAGAGAGAAAAAAAAAAAAAAACAATAGAAATTTAATGTATGATTTTGAGTAGTTAAGAATAAATATCACCTCAAGCAATGGAAGGAAAGGAATAAGAAAATTTACAAGAAGGGAATAAGAAAAATGTCTTGTGGGGCAAAGATGGATATATTCAAGCATTAAGGAGAGATAAATCCTACTAAATATTGTAGTTACTACTGCTTTGTAGTCATGTTCAAAATATGCAACCATAGTCAAAGAAGGTGAAATATATGACGGAATAATTGAAATAAATGCATGATGAAAGAGATGAAATAATCAGAATAGGGAATATTTAGATAGTTGTATGAATGAACTTAGGAGAATAGAAAGAGATTTTGAATGAAATTTAAGAGGAAAAATATATAATTCAAAAAAACAATCTAAGGGGTAGAAACCAAATTTGAGAAAGAAATGAACTCCAAGGGAATGGAATCCTTACATTAGTTCCATTGTTGTCCAATACTTCAATATCATTTTGGAAGCTAAGTATGCTCATCCTTTTCACTCTAGCATTAAATTCATAGATATCATCTCTTGCAACTGAAATTTTAAACTCTAGGATGCTTGACTTACTATTTATATCTATATATATTGTGATAACAAGATATTAAGTGATAATGCAAGCATAATACTGGATAAAAAGGTCAATATTATTCTTTAAGAGATGATGGAATAGTATCTAAATATATATGTTGGAAAAATGGCCAGTGCTCCCCTCAGGATTCATGACATGGCTTAACTAGCTCTTGTGTCTTCTATAAGTCTAGTGGTTGTATCGGGCATTAACCTGACGATCTTTTGGTGCAATGGCAGCCATTACTTGTAACAAGTGGTATCAAAGCTTGGTCATAGGTTTGAATCCCATCAGGTAACGTTGAGGGGTGTATTGTTGGAAAAATGGCCAGCACTCCCCTCAGGGTTTGTGACATGGCTTAACCACCTCTTGTGTCATCTATAAGTCTAGTGGTTGTATCAGGCATTAACAAGTCGATCTTTTGGTGTAATGGAAGCCACTACTTGTAACAATATAATCCTAAAATAATACATGTAGGTGGTTTCATTAATTATGCCAAGAAGTGTGGATTGAGTATTATAATAGGATTAGGATATATTTCAAATGAATTGCAAAGGATGTGAGGTGAATTTGTAATTGGATGAAAACTAGCCTCACATATGTTTGCACTCAATTAGAGTTTGGAAGGATTATAGAATAGAAAACATGACTAAAGAATAATTTTGTTGTATTTTAATATATAGAAAGAGATATTTTTATCACCGTTATATTTGCAAATTATCTGAGTATAATTGAATGATGATAATTCATATTCAAACTCTCTTGACTATGTTCAAACAAATAAAAATTTTCTTACACTTTATTTAGCATAAAGAATTTAATTACCTAATATTGTAATGATCTATCAATACTTCTTTGAAATCTTAGAAGAAATCGGCATTACTTTATACATAATTGGGAATTCAAAATACGCAAGTAACTAACACCTAAGTGGCACTCAAGAACTTGAAAAGTTTGGATTATAAGAAATTCACGAAGCAAGATTTTAATATGTTCAATATTTAATTAATGAATAAATTGAATGAAATTCAAGAGAAATAATCTGGAAAGGTATTTTGTACAAGAATTCAGTTGTAAAGTAATCTTATAATATAAAGAAAGAATAAGATAGAATTAATATGACACTTCTTTCCTTATTGCATGGTATTATAAGGAAAACTTTGTTTAGTGGTACAACCAGACCACTTTAGTAAACTTTTTTATTAGTATTACAACCTATTAAGTCAGGCTACCTACTAAAATTGAGGCAAATACTAGTTTTGACTATAAAATGACTATCAAGACCTTCTTTAGCTCTTTAGATTGGTTATTATTTCTCAAGTTTGGGAAACCTTGGCACATATATCTTATTCATGTATTTGATAGACATAATGGTTGGATTATCTAAACTGGGAAAAAGATTATTTTGTACAAGTAGATGAAGTTAGAATATTATTTATATGAATATTAGTAGAAGTTAGCATAGATTAGAGGAAAAATGAACTCCACGTTCATTTGGAAGTGTCCTTAGATCATACGTGGGTAATAATTATATAAAAATATAAGATATTAGGGATGCTTAAGTTGGATGAGGAAGAATAATGGAAGTTAATTGTATTCTTGACCTATGTGATGTAAGTTTTGTGGCACAGGTTTAAAATGTGTGAGCCCATTTAATTTTTTTTATAAATATTATTAAGATTTAATAAGATAAGAATCAGAATAATGAAACCTTGATAATAATAACCTTTGTGTAGGTATCCATTTATAAACCTTGTGAGGATAAATATGTGTAATTTTTTTAAATTTTTGTTTTAAATTTGTTACATTACAAGAAATTCAACCATTTCAAATGGAAAAGTTAAGGAGTTAAAAACCAATCAACCTAGATAGTAACCCAAATTTTGAAAGAATTATCAAAAGAAATATCCTAATATGATTAGGATAGACTATTCTAAAGGGCAAGGAGGTCACATCCCAATGTATGAGTGTTTCTAGATAGACTCCATATGGTCCAAAACCTAAATAAATAGAGAGGATAGTTAAATTTTGTTGGAATTAGGAGAGATAGGTACTAAGAGGGGAGGGGTGAATTAGTGCCTTCAAAACTTTAGTTGCAAAAACCTCTCTGATCTATAATTGAATAATGTGATAACCAATCAAAATAACTTGAATCTAATTGCATAAATCAATCATCTAGTTAACTTAAGAAAGTAAAAAATCATCAAATCAATATGACAATCACATAAAACAAGTATTTTGGTAACGCAGAAACCCTTGTTAGAAGGTAAAAACTATGGTGGGCATGACACCCACAAATTCTTCACTACTGCAGATAGAAAAGGTTTGCCTATTAAGGCTACAAGTTTTGATCACTTCTGGTGATCTTACCCTGTTAGGAGTAACATATTAGATCAGCTAGATCTACCTAGTTATAGGATTTAACAACACTATATGAAGTTTGTACTCGGTGAAGAGATTTATACAAAGATTGTTAAGTCTTCTCTGTTAAGAGATTTATCAAAACTCTATCACAATTGTCAGAAAGTAATTGGTAAACTATCTTCTAGTTGACAACTCAATTGTCTGAAACAGATCTATAAGTTCTTATCAAAATATCACCTTATCTGTGATGATTCTCTACTCTAATTTGCTCAGTTGCCTTGTCTGATTCTGCTTAATCTGAAAACCTCTGTACTCTGTTCTACTCAATAAATTGATTGTCTTGAAGATAGGCAATTTCTTCAAGTGCTCAGTGATTCATATATATCAGTTCAACAACCTTATAAAAATGGTGTGAACATATACAAGATATAGTGTTTTGTTTTTCCACTTAAACAAAAATTAGGTTACAAAATAAAATCATAACCCTAAGATCTACGGTGCAAAATAACCTAGATCAACTAATACAAATAAGATAATCATTGCATTTAATCAATATCTTTTACAATAAATGCTCTTCGATCTTGGTAAACCATTTTATGATCTGTTATAACCGTTTGCATAGAATAATGTGCCATTTTTTATTACTGTGCCATTTTCTGTGATCATCGGTAAACATTGTATAATCTGCTCGGTGTATACTGCAATGCTCAGTGTTTACTGACTGTCGGTGTCAGTATCGATGGTGCTTGGTGTAAGGCTTTACTAACTGGTCTGTTTTACTTCTAGTTATCGACTGTCTCAATGTAAATAACCGACCAACCTGTTTACTAACCTTTGATACTAATGACAACCTAAAATGCTCAATAGAGATTAACAATCTCCCCCTTTGGCATTAGTATCAAAACTCCATAATGTATATATACAAAATGTTTCTATATATCCCTTATATCTCTACCATATACATATCCACTACAAAAACTTCTAAGTATAAAATTACTCCCCCTCGGTGCATGCTCCCAGTATTATGCAATATACATATAAAAAATATACTATTTGGCATATACATGTTTTCCCCCTTTTTGATAATAATGCCAAATACCCAAAAAAAAATATGTAATGTATACTTACATCTTATAAAAAATGTTCTGATGGGTTTTCTTCATAGACTCCAAGAGGTTTTCCCATTCCTCTTTTAAGTTGGTAAGAGCAATTTTCTCAAGACCAACTTGTGCATGCATATCAAAGATATTTTCCAACACCAAAATCTCTGGTGTTGCCACAAGCTTCTTAGCTTTGACAGTATGTGTTTCAAAAATTTTTAGGTAAGGAGTGAGTTCTTTCTATAACTCTTTAACCTAATCGGTGATGTGCACTTCCTATTTCCTTAGGCCTGCTATCAGCCACTGGAGTTCCTGAACTTGGTTAATGTGCTTTAAGAAAGCAGTTGGCTTGGTGATAGCTGCTTGTGTACTCAACTTGATTTCATCTTCTAAACCTTTTATCTATTCACTAATTTCTACAGTGAAGGTGTCTGTAGTACAAAGCTTTATTAGTAGTTGACAGATTATTTGGGTGATAGATTTTACCTCGGTAATGACCACAGATAATTTTACCTTATTTAGTGCCACTTTAGTGCTAATCCTTTTTGCCAATTTGTTTTGAATCTTCAACTCTGCCTATTCTTCTATTCTTTTGTCTGTATCTATATCAAGGGCATTGATTTTGTCGGTGAGGGTGGCAAGATGATCTAAAATGGGAGTATTCTCATCAATGTTTGTTTTTGGTACTATCTATTGTAGAATATCCCGTACATCATTTAACACTTCTTTACATTTTTTTCTTGCCTTAATTTTTCTTGTGCCGCTTTCCTCGAACATAACTCCCCATACCGACTTAGTTCCTCGGGGCTTAGAGTTCTTGAGTCACATTCTGGTATAATGATAACTTCATCAATGGTGACCGACCCTTTGTCTTTCTTCTTTTTCTTCTTTGGGGCTAGAGGTGACTTCTTTTCACTTACGACAATAGCTTTTTCTTCACTCCTCAGAGTATCCTTACCAGTTGACACTATATCATCCTTCTTCTGCTCCTCGGTAGATTGAGTGGGAGTCCTGGTGGTAGTGTCAGGTTGGTTCACCTTGGTTGATTTGGTTTCTTTAGGTTCCTTCTATTCTATAAACTATGCCTCTAGTTTGATAGGCTCATTTGTATCTGTAGGTTGCTCAGGTTCTTGAATCTCAGTTGTATCTTTGGTTGGCTTAGGATGAGAGACATTAGGTTGTACTTGTGAAATTATTTCAATGGCCTTTGCAAGTACAGGTAGTTCACCCGATAGAGATGTACACACATTTTCAATGTTTAATGCTTCATATTTGTATTGTGTAATTATTACATCTTCATCATCCTTATCATCAAGATCACCATTAGTGATGTCCTCAATGAATGCATCATCATCAGTTTTCTTTTGCAAGTGGATCTTAGCTTGATCCGATGCATCCTATGAATTTTTGATTTCTTCCTTTTGCTTGGTGATATCAATTACCTCAGTAACTAATATACCAGTATCTTCTATTTTCATGCCTTTATTATCATCAATGAAAATACTTTTACCTTTTGAACTATGTCTCTTTTTAGATAGTTTCAAGAATGCTTCATGTTCAACTTTCTCTTCTGCTTTCAAAATTGTTGTCCATAGGGAGTCACATACGACATCCATATCATCTACATTGTCATCCATAATCTGCATAGCTCTATTCTTGACTGAAAATCTACACTAATACCTTGTCATGTATTCACTTACCTCAGCATAGCTAAAGTGTGTGGCTGCACGACCTAGAGATCATTCTCTTTTTCTTTTCTCTATGTCTAGTGCAATAGCCCATCTTTCACTTATTTTGTCATCGAGTTCCTTTGGCAGTTGACATGAAAATTCCATTGATACTCTTTTGAACTTTATCATCATTTGAACAATAGCATGTTCTATCTTTGTCTTGTCCTCAATTGACATGTTGTTAAATTTTCCTATACTTGGATCATTAAGATTTCCATTCTCAATAATATCTTCAATTATTTATTCTATCATTCTATCCCTATTACGAACTAGCTTAAATTGATCAAGGTCATTTTCAGTGTCAGTCTCCTCTATATCTTCCTTACTCCTTATGTATTTCCTCTTTTTCTTTGGTGGTTTAGCTACATTCTTGTCTTTCTCTTGATGTATTTCTTCGTCGATGTAGTTGGTCTTCTTTTCTCCACTTTTACTACTTCTTCTTTCTGCTCAGTCGATTGTGCTACAGTTGCTGAACGTGTCCTCATTCCTTTAGGTTCTTGTAGCTAAATATCTTGTTCATCAGTTGTGGGTAGTTGAGTTTCTTCTTCATCATTGGTGGGAGGAACCGGTGTGTTATCCTTTTCTTTGTCTGACTTGGTCTCCTCACTATCATAGGGTTTGTCAGCTAGCTATAACTGATCTTTGGTTGCTTCATCAACCGGTGACTCCTTATCTGAGTCAGATGTAGTTCCATATTTTGCTGTGAGATCCTTTTTCATTTTCTTTTCCCTTCTTGACATTTTACCGATCTCAATGTTTGTTGTAATTCTAGACTTATATTCCTCACACACTCCAAACCTACTGGCAGTGATGTCAATCAATAATGCTAGCAATGCATTGATAGATTTTAGAGTGAAATCATGATTCATTTCATAACCCATTGGTACTAGCCATTTTGTTCTTGGTTCTACTACCTTTATCATTGAGTGGTATGTGCTTACCACAAAGCATATGTCATCTTCAAATTTTCTCACTAATTCTTTTGGAATTCTACTTCTTTGTTGCATTCTTGTTTGAAATTCCTTGAAATATGCATGGAACTACTTGTTCACATTATCTCCTAGACTTCTCATCATATCACCGATTTGAGTAGTTATCAGTTTGTTTGATTGCCATTTAACTTTTCCAATACTCGGTACATATTTTTGCAAATAGAGGAATGTACAAACAAATAATGATCCATACTTACATGTATTGGACTTCTTTGCTTTTATTTTTTTCATGTTGTCATACATTTGGTGTAGTAGTAGCTCGGTAAGATCAACCTGGTGATCTTTCTTCACAATTTTGTAAGCCATGTCTACGATGCTGCAGGGTACACTATTCGGTCTACTTGATTGAAATATCTTGTATCCGATGACATGAGCTACAAGTTTTACTGTTGGATCTTTGATAGTTAAAATTTTTACTGCCTTGTCGTCCCATTGAGCTCTAGTGTTCTTTTCTACATCGAGATGAGATGAACTTTGAAATGCTTTGGCTTTGTCGGTTTTAGGGTACCCAGTAACCCTACTGATAATCTTCTTGGTGACCTCAACTGGCTTGTCTAGCCAAAATTTTCCTTCATGGAATATACTTAGCATGATTCTTATCTAGTTGTTGTGAAATGATTGCGGGAAGTATGTGAAACACTATAACCCTGACTCCTCAATCTTCTTATATTTGGGTTTGATCTTACCATCCATTCCATAGACTTGCTGATAAGCTGCTATGGTCTCAAAGTCACATACTTCACCAATCTTGTAGTGAATGTAAGCCCTAACATATTCTGTTAACAAAACCTTATTAGGAATACTAGAAAATGCACCCATATCATCCATTTGTGCTGCGACCTTAGGATGAGGTTTGAATTTCTCCTTGGCAAAGTGTGCCCTAACAATTAATTCCACTTCCTCCTCAACATTTTGTGATTTCCTTGGGGTCGAAGATGATGCCTTAAATTGTTTCTAGGGTTTCTACAAGAAAATAGATAACCAGTGTTTGATAGGCGGATGAACTTACTAATTTTCATCAAAGAATTGTCATTGGTTCGATCTACAGTAGCTTTGAATCTGTTTTGAAAATTGGTAGCTTGAACTCTTCTCTATAAAATCTCCTTTCTTCAAAATAGCAATGTAACAATGAACTCTATTTTTGCGTATATATAGGGTTTTCTGATATTCCCACTCAAACTTTGATGCATTAAATGCGTGACCTAACTTTTGGTATGAGATGGCTGTTAGCTTGGTAATGTCTTCAATATCTTTTGCTCGGTTAACATATAGTTTCTTCATCAGTTTGAACTATTATCGGTTAACCTTGTATAGTGATTACTGACAAGTAACCAACTCATGTTTCTCCTTCTACTGACTAGATGACATTTGAAAACTTATAATATATAAACCATAGTGCATCTTCATTCATGCAGATTTGGTATTTGTACATCATATATAAGGAATTGTATGTAAAATGTGATCATTTGAAATGTCAGTTCCATACATATGTGATGCCCCCCCAAAATTTCAGGGCAAAACAACATACCTTTTCATCTTAAGTGCAGGTACCGATGTCACCCAATCCAGTGGATGAGGTTTCATCGACGGTGTTACTTGACTCAACATTCTCATTAGATGACTTCTTCCACATTCTGTTCCTTAACTTTGTAATTTCTGCAATGTTATATCCACTTTCCAATATATGGTTTTCATCAGGTGCTCAGTCTCTGTAGTTCTTTCTTACATGACCGACCTTGTGACAATGCATATATGCCATTCCTGCATTTGTCCAGTTACTTGATTGTCCAATCTGACTCTTTTTGTAACAGTTTGCTGTAATATGTCCATACCGACCACATGCAATACAATTAGTCCATGTATTATAATCCCAAAAATATGAGTTACCTTGTCTCTTCGATTGATATGGATTTCATTGTAGTTTCTCTTTAGGTGTCCAGACCCGCTTCATTTTTGCCTTGCAGTCCCTTGTAGTGTGTCCATATTTATTACAAGTATAGCATATTTTCTCCTTAGTAGTATTATTAGCAATGTCATTCTTCTTTGCTCTACATTCATAAGCTGGATGTCCAAACTTACTACAGTAATAGCAATATCCATTGAACTTAGGAATGATAGGAGGTTTACCTTGTGCTTTACTTCTGCACACATTAGATAAATGTCCTGGTTTTCCATAGTGGTAACATGTCAACACTTTAGGTTTTTGACTTTGATTTTTGTTGACTTCTTCAACTTTTTGTGAAGATTCTCCTTCATCGGTGTAGCCTATACTGGTTCTGCTTTTGAATCTCCTCTAATTGGTCAGAAAATCATCAATCTTTTTAGAGCTATTCTCGGCTATCTTCATCATCTCATTATGTTGCTTTTGTGCTTTTATTTCATTTCTTTGTTTTTCATTATCTTCTCTAAGTGTTGCAACATCTTCAAGTCTTCTTGATAATTCTCCATTTACTCGATTCATTTCTTGATTAACTGTCATCATCTAATTTGATACTTGGAAGTGATGATCAATGAGTCTCTGGATTTCACTTTCTTTTTCTTGAAGTTGTTTAGTCATTAGTCTTCAATCTTCAATAGCCAGATTTTGATCTTGTTCAGCTTGTCTACCATTGTTCATGATTTCCACCATTCTCACCATTTGAGATTCATGACTAATTTGAAGTGCTTTCACTTTCTTGGATAGATGCTGATTCTTTTTAGATAACTCAGAGATTATGCTTTCAGATCTGTCAGAGATGCTTCCTGAGCTTGATCTAATATGATCAAACATGTCATCAATAGGTTCTTCTTGATAACTTATTTCATTTAGCTAAATTGCAAGGTTCTTTCTTTCAACCAGTAATTTCTTTAGTTCTTCCTTGGCTTGTTTATATTGTTCCACAAACATCTGCATTTGTATCTTTCAATTCTCAATAGTCTTGTCAAGCTTGTATCTCTCCATGACTTAGATCTTTTCCCTTCAGTGTTTAAACTATTCAACAAGAGAATTGTGCTCTAATACCAATTGTTGGAATTAGGAGAGATAGGTACTGAGAGGGGAGGGGTGAATCAGTGCCTTCAAAACTTTAGGTGCAAAAACCTCTCTGATCTATAACTAAATATTGTGATAACCGATCAAAATAACTTGAATCTAATTGCATACATCAATCATCTAGTTAACTTAAGAAAGTAAACAATCATGAAATCAATATGACAATCACATAACACAAGTATTTTGGTAATGCAGAAACCCTTGTTAGTTCATGTAAATACTACAGTGGGGATGACACCCAAAAATTCTTCACTACTGTAGATAGAAAAGGTTTGCCTGTTAAGGCTACAAGTTTTGATCACTTCTGGTGATCTTACCTTGTTAGGAGTAACATATTAAATCAGATAGATCTACCTAGTTATAGGATTTAACAACACTATATGAATTGTGTACTCAGTTAAGAGATTTATATAACAAAGACTATTAAGTCTACTCTATTAAGAGATTTATCAAAACTCTATCACAATTGTCACAAAGTAATAGGTAAACTATCTGCTAGTTGACAACTCAATTGTCTGGAATAGATCTATAAGTTCTTATCAAAATATCACCTTATTTGTGATGGTTCTCTGCTTTGATCTACTCAGTTTCCTTGTGTTAGCACGTGCAAAAAATTTCATGGCTTTAGCCCTTTTCTTCTGGTCTCTACAGTTGCTTTTAGGTCTCTGGCATCAACCCCTAGTTTAAATTTTTTAAAATCTAGCCATCGGTGGAAATAAATGCTAAGTCTACCCAGGCCCTGTTCTATTTTTAAGTTACCTTTTCAAGCCACTTAAAAATCCTAATTCGCATGTGCTAAATTTTTAACCCTTTTTCACATGATCACGTGAACCTTTTTTATATTATGCGATCTTGCGACTAAGGTTTTATATCCAACCTCTTTAATATTTCCCTAGGTCAATCGACTTTAATTTTCTTAAGTCCCGCGCATTGATTTTCCTAATGTTCCAGCTTAATATTTTCTGGGCCCGGTCTCCTGACACCATCTCAATCTAACGGTGGGCGTAAGTTCTCATAGACTATGTTAGAAGCTTGATATCTTACACGAGTCATTGATCTTTCCTGATGAAGTAGCATTTCAAAGAAGTGGGACCTTCCGATAGGTGTGCACAATTGGCAGTCTCTCATTTGTCCAACTATAAATGATTTAGTAGTTGTCAGTGGGCCCTAAGTTGCCAGTGTGTCAGAGGGTCCTGACATCTACAGAGGATTGAGGGTGGGCGTATCTTCGCAAGGGGTGTGTCAGATGTATGAGATTATGAGACAACCATTGATTCTCTTGTGTGATGTAACATTTTATTTCAATGGATCCACTATTACATATATTAAGTCAGTGAACTATGATTGGTCCACGTTGTGTGATCTGGACGTGTTGCCAGGCAGGTCTGGTATCTCAATCAAAAGATTCAAAATGAACGGTGGGTGCATGACCTCATGGAATCTTCCAGGTCTTTCAGACCATGTGTCATTCGTTCAATTTTCCAAGCGGTATAATGTTCTTAGTGGGGCCATTTTCCAGGTGTTGCGTAGTTGTTCAAATCTTATTGGTTGGCACGAGGAATCAGTGACAAGGACCAAATCTATAGTTGGCGTAAGTTCTCATGGGTTGTGTCAAAGCCATGAGATCTTATGCTCACCATCCATTTTCAAAGGCTTAGGTGGGTCGGTCTTGTGTCAGTGGTGACCGAGCAGCAATAGCAAATGATTTAGTGATAAGTGGAAAAAGGTGGGGGTCTAAGGTCTAGCGGTCTAGATAAATAAGGTTAGTGGTGCCAACAAAATTCAAAAGGATTCATGTAATCGCTAAATGAATTGGTTGAGGTAAAAAGTGTTCTATGAACTGGGAAAAACCTTTGCCGCTAGTTTGCCAAATATAACTGGGATAAGTTTGTTTTCCTTTAGTCGCTAGTTCAAGGGGTTAAGTGGTGAGTTATTTTTTCATCCTGTGAATAAAGAAATGCTTGGTCATGTGTTTGCTAGAGGTAAACTCGAGGGTAGCAGTTGGGTTAAAGACATAAAGATCGTGAAAAGGAAGGATTGGATGGTCACAACTTAAAGTTGATCGAGTTTTAAATATAGACTGTTGATTTGTTGTTGGCACCATGGAAATGACCGTTTGATTTTAAATTCAAATTTGTGAAGGGTCATTGCAGTGTCATCTAGGGTGTGCCATGATCATTTGTAGAGATTTGTACCATGCAAGGAGTGAGAAGAATGGCTCAAGGCATGTTTTAGATGGGTGAGTAGACTGGTGAATGTGGTAGAATTTTGATCTTCGGTACAATCAGAGGAAAGCTATCATAACTGAAGATAAATTTTGGATCTGTTTGCTTGAGGCTACCTAGTTTCCCTTCCCTACAATACATTTTTAACTGCTTCTAGTTGGTCTTGTGGGTGAAACCCTAACCCTAGTCATCTGTAGCTTGTTGCAACCTATTTTGCGTTTCCAAGATGACTAGAGGGTATATATTGTAGATTTTTTGACTTGGTGAGGGTTCCAAAACTTTCTTTTTGGTCCCTGGTGGTTGTTGATGGTATTATACTGAAAGAGGAGCTGATTTTGGGTCTTCTTTCTATCTTTGTGTTATTTTGATTGTATATTGATCCTGAATATGTTAATGAAAATGCTATTGAGTTCCAATCTTGCATTTCTGTATGTTTTCTTGTTTTGGTTCTGAGCTCATATATGTTAGTGTCACAAAGTGTATTAGCATATGGTAAACAAAGAGTATTGTGAAATCATCTCTAAGTTCCTAAAAAGTTAGGATTAAAGTCTTTTAGGTGAGTTTAGCGAGTTTACAACCAAATAAGAATCTGATGTCCATGTGTTTGAGGGAGAGGGGTAATAGGCAAAACACTTATTCTGAGCCCAAGAGTGTTTGATTTAAGATCTTCAGCTAATATATGTAATTGGGTGACTCTTTGCCCTGGGTTAAGGCACTGGTCCATCCTTTGGAGGCATTTCATTGTCATCAACCACACACATACACATATAAATGATAATATCTTTCAGTCAGTAAGTAAAGGACATAGTTGAGTATTGTTTTGAGACTCCTTTAGAGAAGTGAGTCAAGGGTACACCTACCTAAGCATTAAGGCTCAAAGTGTATGAGGATTTCATTGTTGATCCTTGTTAATTGGCCCTCTTCCTTGTAGACTTTGGAGTGGTGAGAGTCAAAGTTATATTAAAGTTATCCATCAAAGTATAAATCTACAAGTTGAATATCAAAGGGGAAAACCAACAAAATGGTGACTCTACTGGGGAGAACAACAATGAAGAAGTATATTTGTTAGAATCTCTGGTTGCAATTATCTTGCAAAGTCAAAATCTTATTGACTAGATTGATTTACCCATCCGAGTCACCAACAAAATAGCGACTCTACTAGGGAGAGTCTAGAGATAAAGGTTTTCAAAGTGCACTCTTGTTTTCCTATTGTATTCAGTTAAAGATTTCCCACTTTGGTGGGTGATGACTCAAAAGGGTTAGAACCAGTGCTATAGATTGCAAGTCATCAACAAAAGAAGGAATACTAGGTCCTTTGTGAGAAAGAATCTAGAGGTCACTCTGGAATAATTTCCTAGACATGAGAAGAAGGGTTGGATCAGGAGAAATGTTGAGTCTACTAGTGCTCCCATAAGAGAAAAAATAAATACTAGAGGTAGAGCACCACATGTTTCCTTAAGTGAGGAAGGTTCACAGGATAGAATTTCTAGATCAGATGGTGGTTGCTCTAAAGATAAATTTTATGATACCCTAGAGGTTTTATTTAAAGACAAGGGTTCATTGCCTGTAGGTTAGGATGAACAAGCCAGAGAGATGGGTTTTGAGATTGATTTAGATCTTGATGAAGATAATTTCAAAAGGGAGCCCATGAGACCGAGGCAAGTTCATTTTCCATATCAAAATCTCACTAATATGGATGTGTCATCAAGTTTTCATGACATTATGATAGACCCAAATGATTTAAATGCACTTAGGTTGTAGTTGGCAGAGCACGATGCCATACATAAGAGGTTACAAGAGGAGAGAGAGGTTGAAAAGGTGAATTCTCTAATAGAAAGGTAGTCTCTCCTTAGAAGGATTAATGAAATGAAGGAGAGAAACAAGATGCTTGCTTCTGCTCCTAACGTGTTGCAGCATGATGTTTTTGGTGATCTTGAAGCTCTAAGAAGTGAGTAGGAATGCTTGTTGCAAGACCATGAGTTTGATGAAGAAGGCCTTGTGATCAGACAAGTACAAAGTTATGCTCCTTTGCCTAAGGGTAAGAATGGACATGAGATCACTAGGCCTACTATAGTTATTAATGAAAAAGGAAAGGAGAAGATGGTGGGTGTCCAAATAAGCAAGCTAGTGACAATACCAAGGATCCCACCACCTAAATCAAATAGAGAGATAGAGATAGAAAGAAAAAGAAAAGAGGATGAAACTCTTGCTCAAGAGTTGGAAAGAGATGAAGTTGATGCTACTATTGTAGATAAAAGAAGAAAGATCCAGTTCTTGAGGGCTTCATCAGCTAATGTTCATGGCCCTTCTGCTACTGAACTAGGTATGCCATCTATGAACACTACTGTTCCACTTAGCAATGCTAATACTAGTAATCTAATTCCTAATGTATCTACCAAATCATTTGTTGATCCTAATAGATAGTCAAATGTGCAAGTGGGTGGGAATGTAGATAAAAATAATAATTCTAGTGGGAACACTAGTTTAGGATTTCAAAGAAGACCTATGCAACTAGAAGGCTATAGGCAAATTAGTTTTCATGGGATACCAGGCTACCCGAATGCTTTTCCAAATGATATAAGAGAAAAGGTACCTAATTTTTCTGGTAATAATGCTATTAGTTGTGAGGAGCATCTTAGGTTATTTTTTGATATGCTTAATGATTATGAGGTTGAGCATGAGGATGTAGTCATGAAATTATTTGTTCAATCTCTAATGGAGGACGCTAGAGATTGGTTTAAGAGACTTCCTAAGAAATGTATTGATAGTTGGGATTCCTTTGAGAGATGTTTTAAAGATCAGTATGGTGATAGGCCTAATGCTAGTTTCATGTTGAATGAATTCAATACCATAAGGAAAAATTAGGAGTCTGCATCTGAATTCAACATGAGATTTGAGAAAGGTATGCATAAGTTGTTCCAAGTTATGTGGTTAGATGAAAATGTTTGTCTAACCACATACTTCAATGCATTTGATGGAAAGATGGGTTATTTTTCGAGGGACAAAGAACCAAGAACTCTTAGAGATGCTTTTATGATTTCTCTCAATATCAAGAATAATATGAAAATATTAGGGAAATTGGGTGGGAAGAGAGATGATCGAAAGTTGTTTGGAGATAAGAAATACAAATAAGAAAATGATAGGAATGTTGGAACTAGGAGGCAAGAAGAAGATAAATTGAATAAGGTTCTCAATGCATTGAAAGATTTGAAGGCACCTACAAGTAGGAACATCAGTGCTCCTACCAATGAAAGGCCTCAGTTCAACAACAATTTCAATAAGCAGAATAGATTGCACAACTACCCCTACAACACCCAATGGAAGGATGGTAAGCCTATTGTCCTTGCTGCAAGAGGAAACAATGACAGAGGTTTCCTTGACCCTCTACAAAAGGCTTCAATAAATGTCATGGAGGACATACCTTGGTGTGTTGCATGCCAGTCCCCTCATTTTGTAGAGCATTGTGTGGTTGCATTTTCTATGGCTGCAAATCAAGGTTGTGGCAATGAGGAGATAGATCAAGAAGAAGATTAAGATGATATTGGATGCAACATGGCTACTTCATATCTAGGATATGAAGATGATTCTAATTTTGATGAAGAAGCATATGTAAATGTAAAGAGACATAATCAGGCCCTTTTTCATCAAGAGGTTTTTTCTGATGATGAAGACATTGATAAGAAGACATGTAACATGAACTCTTCTTCTGAGCCAGTAAATTTAAGAAGACCTTCTAGAGAAGAGATGGATATGATTACTATAGAAATGATTTCCCAAGTGCAAACTAGGGGCATGGTGGCAAGGGATACACATGGAAAAGATGCAAGAATGTTTATAAAGAGTACCAACTCCAGAGAGCCTAATGAGAACAAATCAAAAGGTGATCATGTGGTGAAATTCAAGAATGTAAAAGGTAAGAGTTGTGAGCCTAAGGGAGTTGGAGTTGAAAAAATTTCTTACAAAATTAAGAAGCCAGTTAACACAATGGCTAAGATTGAAAAAATGAGGGTGGCCAATACACCTAATGTATCAGATAAGTAGAAGGATACTAAGGCAATGCAGACTGAGATTCCTTCCTCTACTCCTGTTGATATGTTATTTGTATTATCCCAAATTACAGTTAAGGTTCCATTGTTAGAATTGTTGAGGATCCCTGAACACAAAGACAAAGCTATTGCATGGGTAGATAATGTTCATAACAATGATGTTGCATGTAATGGATCTCAAGATAAAGCTTTGAAAGCTCTTGCTACTCAAAGAATGGTATCTCAAATTCCTCTTATATATTTGGACAGTTCCGTCAATGATAGCCTTGAAATCACTCATCCATTCTTTTTAAGTGTCCTTGTTTATAGAATGAAATTAAGAAATTGTATGATTGATAGTGGTGCCTCTAATACTGTTATGCCTTTTAAGATTATGGAAAATTTGGGCCTTAAAGTTGATACTGTTCAAGGTAGATGTTGTGCAATGGATCAGAGGGAGGTACCAGTCATTGGGACTATCAATGCAATGTCATATAGGTTGGTAGCATATCTAGAGAAAGAGTTAACAATGAGTTTTCTGGTGGTGGACATCCCTCCTCATTATGGGATGCTACTATCTAGAAGGTGGAGTGTTGCCATGGGTGGAAGTTTACAGTGTGATCTATCCTATGCCACTTTCAAGATTGATGATCAGTTTGTCAAGATTGATCGAGAGCCAAGAGTATGCCACATGATTGAGCGAAGTAATGACAATGAGACTACATGTTTTGTGGACACTAATATTAATGCTTATAGGGCAGAGATCCTTGTACTTGAGAAGGAACCTATTTTGTCACCTATCTTTGTTGAGGTAAGTGTTAATTTTGATAAGGGTGATTTGTGGGTAATGTACTTTGATGGTGCAAATTGCAAGGATGGAGCAGGAGAAGGTATTTTACTTTTCTCCTAATGGAAACACCTAAAAATTTTCTTTCACATTGAATTTCTTTTGTTCCAACAATATAGCATAATACGAGGCATTGTTGTTAGGAATGAGGTTGGCACAAAAACATGGTATTAAGTGCTTAAGTGTTGTTGGTGATTCTGAGTTGGCGGTGTCCCAAGTCAGGTCAGTATATGCTTCTAAGAACAAAAGATTAAAACAATATAGGAATGTAGTTTGGGATTTGATTGAACATTTTGATGCTTTCAATATTGAGTGGAAGGATAGGAGTAACAATAAGATGGCTAAATTGTTAGCCAATATAGCAATCAATCCCAGTGATATTAATTTTGCTGGTATCTCTAAAGTTGAAATTCAGGTTAGGCCTAGTGTAGCAGACAATATTGAAAATTGGCAAGTTTTTGATGATGATAATGATATCTTGAAGTTTATGAGTTGTGAAGATTAGTATCATGGTCAGGAATTTGATTGTTCAGTTTTGGTTGATTCAATAGAAGGAAAAGAGGTTGTCTTTGGCAATGAGGTTATTCAACTTAGAACTAACAAGGTGCCCAAGGGGCTTGTTGTTTTGGAAACTATCTTTGATAACCAGGATAGAGTTCAAAAGAATATCAAGAGAGAAGATCATGCTGATCTAGAGGAGATAAATCTTGGAACACATGAGGCACCTAAGAAGGTATACATTGGTAGGGAAATGTCTAACAATGTGAAAAAATCTCTGATTGAATTATTGAGAAAATTTAGGCATATTTTTGCATGGTCATATGATGACCTAAAGGTTTATAGAGAAGACTTGTTTCAGCATATTATTCCTTTGAGGGGAGATGCTAAACCTTTTTGACAAAAACAAAGGCCTATTAATCCTACTTTGGCACCTAAGATGCAAGAAGAATTGATGAAGTTAAGAGATGCTGACATTATCAAGCCTATAAGGCACTCTTCTTGGGTGTCAAATCTTGTCCCTGTTAGGAAGAAAAATGGTGACATCAGGCTTTGTGTGGACTTCAAGAATTTGACCATTGGCTTATTAAAGGATAACTATTGTCTACCCAATATGGAAGCTATGTTGCAAAGAGTGACCAGATTAGAATTGATGTCTATGATGGATGGTTTCTCTAGTTACAATTAGGTGATAGTAAAAGAATCAAAACAATTCAAGATAGCTTTCACAACACCTTGGGGGACATATGTTTATGTGAGAATGCCTTTTGGTCTCACAAATGCTGGTGCTACTTTTCATAGAGCAATGGATGTTGCTTTTTCAGATTTTATTGATGATTTCCTTGTTATTTATCAAGATGACTTAACTGCCTATTCCAAGAAGGAAGAAGACCATTGTACTCATTTAGAGAAAATATTTGTGAGGGCTTTGGAATATGGCATTTCATTAAACCCAAGGAAATGTGCATTTGGTGTCACTGAAGGTAAGTTGCTTGGCCACTTAGTGGGGAAGCAAGGAGTGAGAATTGATCTTGAGAGGGTAGCAGCCATTGATTCAAAGGTCAAAGAATATTAAAGGAACTCAGTCCTTCGTTGGTTAGCTTAATTTCTTAAGGAGGTTTGTAACAAATTTTGTAGAGGTTACTAGACCTATTTCTAAGATGTTGAAGAAAGGATCTGCAATCAATTGGGACACTGAGCCTGATGAGGCTTTCAAAAATATCAAGTAGGCTATCAAAGATGCACTAGTGCTTAAGGAACCTAATTATAGTGTCCCAATGCACATCTTCTCCTTTGCATCTATTCATACTATTGCTACAGTGTTGTTGTAGAAAAATAAGGAAGGTTATGAGCAACCTATTGCATTTTTTAGTAAATGTTTGTAGGCTGCTGAAATGAAATATGACATAAATGAAAAATAGGCATATGCATTAGTCAAGGAAGTCAAGGCTTTTATGTGTTACTTGATGGGAGTAGTTGTGATTGCTTTTGTCCCAAGTGCAGCAGTCAAGGATATCTTTTTAGAGCAAGAGGTGTCTGGGAGAAGATGCAAATGGATCAATAGGATCCAAGAATTCAACATTGGTATCCAAATTACTAAATTAGTTAGAGGATAGGGATTGGCAAAACTGATGGCCCAATCCAATCTTGATGCAAATTAGATAAATCAAGCTGAAATTGATTATACATGTGACATGGATGATTGTATCTGGTATCAAGATATTATCTACTATTTGAGAAACATGAAATGTCCAGTAGGAAAGAATGATAATCAAAGGAGGACATTAAAATTATAGGCCATCAAATATGTAATTGTGAAATGTAAATTGTATAGAAATAATTTAGATTGCATACTATTGAAATGTGTAGATGAGAATTAGGCTGAAGTATTGTTGAAAGAAATGCATGAGGGGATTTGTGGTGGACATTACATGGGTAAGACAACTTCTCAAAAAATCATGAGAGTGAGATTTTGGTGGCCCACAATCTTCAAGGATGCAGAACAGTTGGTAAGGAGGTGTGATGCTTGTCAAAGGTTCTCTAGTAAGCTTAAAATTTTAGGTAATGTGCCATTAAGACCAGTAGAAGTACAAGCTCATTTCCAAAAATGGGGAATTGATTACATTAGGGAGATACCAAACAAGTCAAGTAGAGGAAAATCATGGATCTTAGTTGCCATTGATTACTTTACAAAGTGGGTAGAGGCTATACCTACAAGAAATGCAACTAGTAGGGTGGTAATTGACTTCTTGTTGAAAAACATTTTCACAAGGTTTGGGTGCCCTGAGAGAATAATGAGTGATAATGCCATGTGCTTTAGGTCTGCTAAATATAAGGACTTTTGCAAAGGTTTAGGAATTTAGATTTCTTATTCCTCACCTTATCATCCACAAGAAAATGGATAGGCAGAATCTACTAATAAGAGTTTGATTAAGATCCTCATGAGGATTCTTGAAAAGAATAAGAGGGTGTGGAATTCAAAATTTCCATTAGCTATATGGGCCGATAGGGTGACTGTGAAGAGGGCAATTGGTTGTGCACCATTTGACCTAGTATATGGAATACATGCAAGAATGCCTCAGAATCATTTATTGGAAATGTATAAATTTGTGCAATTATATGATGATGACATAGATGATGAGATGCAGTTGAGAATTGAGGACCTCATTAGGTTGGATGAGACTAGAAGAGAATCAGTTGCAAGGAATGTCAAATTGTAGTTGCAGGTTAAGAATTTATATGACAAGAAGACTATTGACAGGAAGTTTGAGCCTGGTGATTTGGTGTTAATTTGGAATGCCAGACTTGAGGATAAAGGAAAACATGAAAAATTTGACCCAATATGGCTAGGCCCATATCTAATTCATGAGAAATGGGGCCAGGATTCATACATTGTTAAGGAATTAAATGGTGATATTGAGGAATTTCCAGTTCATCGACAATTCTTGAAGAAATACTTCAATTGAAGGTATTTTTATTTCCATGAATAGTAGTTAGGTCTGTAAATTTTGTCAATTCTATAAATAAGTTGCTTGCCCCTATCTTATTTTGTCCTAGTCTGTAGGGGTTTGGTCCTGTTGCTGTCTGTTGTTAGTTTTCCAATGGGATGGTCTACTTTAACTAGTGATTCTAAGTCCTTGCTATGCCTACAGGAGGCATACATCCCTAGACAAAGCCACTTATAGCACATACAAAAAATTTCATGGCTCTAGCCCTTTTCTTCTAGTCTCTGTAGTTGCTTTTAGGTCTGTGGCATAAACCCCTAGTTCAAATTTTTGAAAATATAGCCATTGGTTGAAATAAACCCTAAGTCTACCTAGGCCCTATTCTATTTTTAAGTTACCTTTTCAGGCCACTTAAAAATCCTAATTCACATGTGCTAAATTGTTAACCCTTTGTCACATGATTGCGTGAACCTTTTTTATGTTATGCGATCTTGCGACTAAGGTTTTATGTCCAACCCCTTTAATAGATTTTTTGAAAGTACATAACTCAAACTACTAAGAAAATGCATTTGGTAGTAATAAAGAAAGATTTAATAAATCTCCAACTCTCACTAATATTCTTCCTACCTATACAAAAAATGGAATCTTTTCCTTGGGAATGAAATAATAAAGATAAGTGTATTGGAACTGTTGCCCAAAATTGCCTATTTTATACAATTTGTCCAAGCTCTTTCCCAGGTCTTTGTTTCTATCTTGCCGGGCACTCCTGAAATTTTCATGGCCATATTATATGTCCTTTGGCCTCTGTGAATGTTTAAGTCCCTATTGCAACTCATTTTAGCTTGCAAAATAGATCCTTGAGGTTTCATGCTTTGCGCTCTTGGCCCCATCTTCTTTGATGTATTGTCAAACCCCAGTTCAGATCACGTGACCTAATTCACAAAACCCTTAGAGATTTTCAATTTGTAAGCTTGTAAGAAATACTGGTGTCGTAGGGTTCCAAAAGTGTTCAGTGTCAAAATCCCAATGTGTTTTCGACCTCCAGTTTGAAAACCCTCTATGTTTTCAAACTTTAAACATGGAACTCCGACCAGGTGGGTCCTAGTTCCTCATAACCGTTACCATGTGTGGAAGAGATCTACGGTGGTTGCATGTTCACATGGGATCTTTTGACCCCATGCGATCATGTGACAACTATTCGATGGGATCCTTCTATCGTGGGTCCAATGTGCCATGTCATGCTAATGTGTTCGAGTATAGTTGGTCACCGTGTGCTAATAAGAATTTATAGGAGGGCTCGAGGTTGGTAAAGAAGAGTGTGGTTGCATGGTTAGAGGTTTCACATAGTCACTGAATAGAACCCAGGTTAAGGAAAAAATCAAGTGCAACCTGGAAACTAAAGAGAAGGTGAACCCGAGGTGAAGCTTGGGGTTAGATTTGTAGTTGGATCCTGAGCGCGGTTTTTGGCCAGCAGTTTGAATTTTTTTGGCAGACTCGAGGTGTCTTGTGGCAAGTTGCCAAATTCTAAGGGGCTTGTCACATGATCACATGAGGCTTTTTGAGCTCATGTGATCATGCGACCAACGTTTGAATTCAACCAGTGTTGAATCCAATTTGTAGGCTGCGAAGTGAATGGCAGATTCTAAGGGCTTGTTGCATGATCACATGAGGCATTTTGAGCTCATGTGATCATGTGCCGGCATTGTTTCATACCAGTGTGACTCCTTTCACGAGATTTTCTTCTACAGAGATGATTGCGAGTGGCGGGTAGCTGAGATTTTATGTCACTAGGATGGTTGCAGGTTGCGAAGTTGATGAAGAGGTCTAGGCAGTCGTCATGTTCTGATCTTTGTCCTAGTGAGGTACTTTTGCAGCATTCATGGCGAGGCTTGTTGCAGGAAAGGTTGTTGAATCTAGGTTGTTGTGTCTGAAGGCTACTTGAAGTACATGGATGGGTACTCAAGGTCATTTGTCTGATCGGCCATGTTGTTGTAGAATTTATTTATGATCATATTTTGACTGCTGTGGGAGGATTATTATATTGTAAAAATTGTAACCTTAGTTAATTTTGGACTCCTGCCTATGTGCAGTTGAGTGATGTATATATTGTTTTTTGAGAGATTTCAAGCTCAGAATTCACATTTTGTAAAGAAGAAAGACTCTTTCTTATGAAGCTATCTATGGCATTTCTTCCTACCCTCTGGTTTCTCACATTCTATAAATTCTCATTGATAATACAAATATTGCAGGGGCAATTTGTGAAAATCCTTCATGTCCCTGTGCTTCCTTGTTTGCATTATCTCTTATTGGATTAAGGTTTATGAATGCTCTCAGTGATATTTCGGGTTCCTGTTCCCTCTTACTTTTAGCTTATATGTGTACTACTATGTTTGATCTAATTTAAGTGAGTTTGTGGGTATTCGTTAGCCCCCTATCATTTTGTCTCATTCTTGTGCCCTTTTGCTAGACAGAATGTCTTCTTGTAGGTCATAGGTTGTGTTTAATGTTCAAGCCCTCTTATGAAATACTTATGCAAGCCTATTAAATAAGTTTTTATCTACTAGACCTAGGTCTTTCACTGATTTCATCCCTCTATACTGAGATCCAAACCCTATTTTTGGTGCATCACCTAGTAGGATAGTCTGCTTTCAGTCATTTCCCTTTCGTGCACTCCTTCTATCCCTTTCCCCTCAAAGATTTACTTTCCAATTAAGAGAAAACTAAGGTGATAATCCAAGAGGAACTAGCCTATAACTTGGAGGTCTCATCTCAGTTAGCAAAAGGTCCCACAACCTTGAGATGATTCCCATGTTATACTGAGTTATCAAGACTATGAGAGCTTGAACTAAGGGTGCAAAACTCAGTGTATAACATTTCTTGCATGCTCGATGGGACTGTAAATAAAAAGTTCATTTCTTGAAGTTATGTCATCTTTGATATGTAGATTGCATAATACAGACCTTTAGAGGTTGTTTTATCAAGTATATCTGGTGACTCCATTGGTTTCAAAGATTCAGGCCAACCTTGTTTAAGGTTTATGAGAAAGATTGAGACTAGAAGCTCAAAACCTACCAATTTTTCTAAGTTGAATTTGAAAAGAAGCTACAGAGGTAGGTCAACTGAAAGAGAGTCTCCTATGAGGAGAGTTTAGTCTACTCCTCCTGATACTTTAGAAAGGAGTCCTTCTCCCTTTCATTCCAGAAGAAGATTCAAACCCAGCAGCAAATACAACTCATATAGTTGTCAATCTTCAAATCACAGTTCCTATAATGGCTAGGTAGTTTGCTTTTTCACCGTTCAACCAAGGTAGCCCTTTGAACTTTGTAGTGGATAATGATGTGCCCTTGGTGGCATTAAAATTTTTACCTGATTTAACAGGTGAAGGGAAGACAACAGCTTTTGAGCACATAAGAGATGTGACCACCATCTGCAACATTCACAATATCACTCATGAGGATGTTGCCACAAAGTTATTAGTAGCCTCTCTCAAAGGTAAGGCTCTTGAATGGTTTAGAACTCTAGCTATTGGCTCTATTGATTCATGGGATGCTTTAAGTTAACATTTTGAGGATAAATTAGATAACTTGTCTCTGGTTGAGCAGTTGACAACCATTAAGAGAGACCCTCAAGAACAAATGACAGATTACAATAGTAGGTTCTCTAAGATGTGGAATAGAATCCCAGCCTCAGTAAGGTCATCAGTTGACCATGCCTTCCTATACTACTTACAAAGTCTGAATAAACAAATTTCTATCATGATCCAGTCTATGGGTGGTACCACTTTACCCCAAGCCTTTGACATTGCTGTCAGGGCTGAAAATTGTTTGATCCAAGTAGGCATGATATGGAGAAGACCTCCAATGCCTATATTCCCTAGTCTCCAACCCATTGTACCAACACAAGTACCCCAATTTACCCCTATTCCCACAATATCAACACCTCAAGCTAGCACCAGTGGTCAAGAGCTAACAACAAATTTCTCCCAAGAGCTGCAAGAGATGAAGAGTAGTCAACAAACTAGTATGCAAACTAGTATATAGGAAATGACAAACTTGCTACAGACTCTAACGAAAGAGGTCATAAATTTGAAGAAACAAAATCAAGGCATCAGGCCACCCTTCCAACAATAAGGCTAAGGTCCTAATCAGCAATACCAAAATCAAGGACAACCTTATCAACAAAATAGGCTACCATACCAAGGAGGCTATCAAGGGAAAAGGCAAAATTTCAATCAAACACCATTTCAACCATATAACCCCACACCTCTCAATTTTTCAAATCCAATGAGGGATATGGTTCCTAGCCAAAATAATATGGCTATGGATTATGAATGGTGTTCCCCTTGCAATCAGCCTCACAATCAGGCTACATGTTCAAATGGATTAATGAATCAAGCTCTAATGGTTCAGAGTGCCTCGTATACTCAATCAAAGCCTCCATCCAGTGGGACAATTCCTCAACAAGAAACATAAGAGAATGAGATTTCTCTCTTCAATTGGGAGCAACCAGACTTCAATGGAGTCAATGATGAAACTTCTTTTGTTTCCTACACAAGGGCAAAGAGGAGAGCCCAAGACATGGAGAGAGAAGATTTTGGTACCCAAGCTACTACATCTGTAGAGCCACTACAGCAAGCTATTCTAGCCACATCTAAGGAGGTTCCTGTCATCACAAGCAAAGAAGGCCAAGTTCCAAAAGAGGCAGAGCCCATCATAGTAAAGGCACAACAAAAGATACACACTGTGGCACCTTATAACATTATAGACAGCATGAAGAAGGAGAGTCACCATGTCCATGTGGGACTCTTTGTCTATTCCAGGATAACCTGAGATTTTGAAGAAGGCTATGTTAGAAGCAACAACTCCTCAACTTGCAAAAGAAAATACAAAGCTAGTGTTGGTTAACACTGATCAAGAAAAGGAGACTCCAAGAAGCAACCCCAAAAACAATTCCATGCAAGGTAGGAATTCAAAGCCACCTCCCTTTTATGTATCTTTGATTATTGGAGATTCTTTAGTACATAATTGCATGGTAGATAGTGCAGCTACTAGTACTATAATGCCCAAGAAAGTGGCTGACCAATTAGGACTGAAATATGAACCCTTCCAAAAGAATGTCACACAACATGACAGGTCCTGAGTCAGTACTATATGTGTGGCCAAAGATACTAGTCTAGTTCTCCATGCTAGTCCTAATTTTTCTATCCTCCTTGACATATATATCATAGATCTCCTTCCATTGTTTGCTATATGTTTATCAAGAGAATTCATAGCCAAGATAGGTGGTTATCTATGTTCTAATTGGTCTCATATGCTCTTCCACACAAGATATGGTACCAAGGTTACCATCAAGTCAGAAAAATTGGTAGCACACCATGTAGAACCTTATGTATCTAATGCAATCAATGTAAACTACCCCATATTTGATAACAGTGATTTCCAAACCTTTAGTGAAGTAAGCACTAAGATAGGAGATATCCTTGATAATTTCTTAGATGTAAGAGAATCAGAGCATGTTGTTTGGAATGCCAGTTTGGGAAACTATTTGTTACAAGAAAATGATGCTATAGAGCCCAACCTCTTCAAGGATGCTAACTCAGAAGATCAGAACAGTCAGGTTTGGGAACTATACTTTGATGGAGCTAGAAGCAGACATGGTTCTAGTGGTGGTGCTATGTTGGTGTCCCTAAAAGGAGAAAGGTATTATACTACCTTTAGATTCAGTTTTTCCTACACTAGCAACATTGTAGAATATGAGAGTCTAGTCAATGGGCTAGAATGGGCTAGAAAAAGAGGACTTAAGGCCTTGAGAGTTTATGGTGATAGTGAACTTGTTGTCAACCAAGTAAGAGGGATAAGTGCAACAAAAAATGATACTTTGAAAGCATACAAACATAGAGTTTGGGATGCAATTGAAGATTTCCATGCTTTCAATATTGTTGCTATCCCTAGAAGGTTAAATCAAAATGCAGATAGGTTAGCTGCTATTGGGTCTCAGTTTGACATCCCTAATAGCATTTCAAAAGAAATAGATCAGCAACACATCAAGATTATTGTCAGACCTTCTATTCCCGATAATGATGTCAATTGGCAAGTGTTTGACAATGATGAGAAAATTCTATAGTTCTTGTTTGAAGAAGATGTTTTTTTAGAATAAAATTAGGATAGGCTATCACAAAGATATGGTGATCAAGTGATACAACTTAGATCTAATAAGATGCCTAGAGGTCTTATAACCTTAGAAGTTGTCTTCAACAAGGATGATGAAGTCAAGAAGAACAAAGCTAGACTCATAGTTCAACAAGAACATTGTCTTGAATTAGAGTTGGAACCAGGCAAGAGCTTACAATTTGGAAAGGTAAATACTAAATTGGAAAAGAAAGCTTACACACAATTATTCAAGGAATTCAGTGATGTTTTTGCATGGAAGTATGAAGATCTCAAAGGTTTTAATCCTACCCTTGCTCAGCATACCATTGAATTAGAGCCTAATGCCAAACTAGTAAGGAAAAAACAAAGGCCTGTTAATCCTAGGCTTGAACCACTTATGCATAAAGAAGTGCTCGAGCATAGTTTTGTCTCCCTGGAAAAGTTCTGTGCTCAAAAAGACCCCATGCCCAATGGATATGTCAAGGCCACTAATCTAATGTCTAACAGGCTAACATCCAGCAGAAATCACCAAAAGTGTTGCCCAAAATTGTCGTTTCTATCTTGCCAGGCACTCCTAAAATTTTCATGGCTGTATGATATGTCCTCTGGCCTCTGTGAATGTTTAAGTCCCTCCTGCAACTCATTTTAGCTTGCAAAATAGATCCTCAAGGTTTCATGCTTTGCACTCTTGGCCCCATGTTCTTTGATGTATTGTCAAACCCTAGTTTAGATCATGTGACCTAATTCACAAAACTCTTAGAGATTTTCAATTTGTAAGCTTGCAAGAAATAATGGTGTCGTAGGGTTCCAAAAGTTTTCAGTGTCAAAATCCCAGTGTGTTTTTTACCTCCGGTTTGAAAACCCTCTGTGTTTTTGACCTTCAACTCTGCAAATCTAACCAAGTGTGTCCCAGTTCCTCATAACCATTACCATGTGTAGTAGAGATCTACGATGGTCACATGTTCACATGGGATCTTCTAACTCCATGCAATCATATGACAACCGTTCGATGGGATCCTTCTATCGTGGGTTCAATGTGTCATATCACGTTGATATGTTCGAGTATGGCTGGTCACTGTGTGCTGATAAGGATTTACAGGAGAGCCCAAGGTTGGTAAAGGGGAGCATGGTTGTGTGGTTAGAGGTTTCATGTAGTCATTGAATAGAACCAAGGTTAAGGAAAACATTGTGTGACCTGGTGACTAAAGAGAAGGTGAACCCGAGCTGAAGCCTGGTGTTAGATTTGCAGTCGGATCCCAGGTGCGGTTTTTGGCTAGTAGTTTGAATTTTTTGGCAGACCGAAGGTGTCTTGTGGCAAGATGCCAAATTCTAAGGGGCTTGTCACATGATCGCATGAGTCTTTTCGAGCTCATGTGATCATGCGACCAATGTTCAAATTCAACCAGTGTTGAATCTGGTTTGCGAGCTGCGAAGCAAATGGTAGATTCTAAGGGCTTGTCACATGATCGCATGAGGGTTTTTGAGCTCATACAATCATGTGATCGACATCATTTTGAAGTAGTGTGACTCCTCTCACAAGTTTTTCTTCTATAGAGAGGATTGCGAGCAGCGGGTAGTTGAGAGTTTATGTCACTAGGACAGTTGCAGGCTATGAAGTTGATGAAGAGGTCTAGTTAGCTGTCATGTTTTGATCTTTGTCCCAGTGAGGTACTTTTGTAGCATTCATGGTCAGGCTTTTTGCAGGAAAGGTTGTTGAATCCAGGTTGTTGTGTCTGCAAGCTACTTGTAGTACATGGATGGGTACTCAAGGTCATTTGTCTGATTGGCCATGTTGTTGCAAAATTTATTTATGATCAGATTTTGACTGCTGGGGGAGGATTATTATATTGTAAAAACTGTAACCTTGGTTAATTTTGGACTCCTACCCGTGTGCAGTTGAGTGATGTATATATTGTTTTTTGAGAGATTTTGAGCTCAGAATTCACATTTCGTAAAGAAGAAAGACTCTTTCTTGGGAAGCTATCTATGGCATTTCTTCCTACCCTCTAGTTTCTCACATTCTTTAAATTCCCATTGATAATACAAATATTATAGAGGCAGTTTGTGACAATCCCTCATGTCCCTATCCTTCCTTGTTTGCATTATCTCTTATTGGATTAAGGTTTACGAATGCTCTTAGTGATATTTAGGGTTCTTGATCCCTTTTACTTTTAGCTTATATTTTTACTACTATGTTTGATCTGATTTGAGTGAGTTTGTGGGTAGTCTTTAGCCCCCTGCCATTCTATCTCATTCTTGTGCCCTTTTGCTGAAGAGAATGTCTACTTGTAGGTCATAGGTTGTGTCTAATGTTCAGGCCCTCTTATGAAATACTTATGCAAGCCTATTTAGTAAGTTGTGATCTACTAGACCTAGGTCTTTCACTGATTTCATCCCTCTATACTGAGATCTAGACCCTATTTTTGGTGCATCACCTAGTAGGATAGTTTTCTTTCAGTCATTTCCCTTTTGTGCACTCCTTCTATCCCTTTCCCCTCAAAGATTTACTTTCCTGTTAAGAGAAAACTAAGGTGATAATCCAAGAGGAACCAGCCTAGAACCTAGAGGTCTCATCTTGGTTAGCAAAATGTCCCACAACCTTGAGATGATTCCCATGTTATACTGAGTTATCAAGACTACGAGAGCTTGAACTAAGGGCACAAAACTCAGTGTATAATAGGAACATTTAGAAAAAGATGTAAATTACTTATGAAGAGAGGAGGATGTGAGATAGTATCTAGAATGAAGATGTAATCTCCCCACCAGGGAACCCATAAGGAATCAGGTCTATGACCTAAAATTACAACTAACAATTTTTTTTCTAACATTCGAACATATCATCATAATCATTCACAAGTACATTCCTTAAGGTTCCCTTAATGAATTCATTTACCATTATCAAGTATTACTTATCTAATGAATTCTATTTCTGTTTCAACTCAAATTTACATTGAGACATTGATTCCATTTCACATCAAAACCAATTACATTAATGAGCTAGTTGAATTAATTTTCTTTACCAATCTAACACGTAATTTACTTTTAGAAATGAAACAAGTAGACATTACTTATCTCATCCACTAAGTACATTTATTCTTTCATATGTATTTACTCCTTAACATTATCTATGCTCAACTCAATTGCACCATCAAAACTCAATTAAGCTTTTCCATTAAGAGTCCTTAATTTCTATTTTCAATATAATAATATAAAGAGCATAAAGTACTTAACCATATATTGCTAACCAACATAAACCATTTAATAAATCATTTTTTCCACAACTTTAACCTCCACAATTTATCATCTATAACCTTGCATAAGTCTAGTTAAGAATTATGATTAAAACCTAGTTTGAATAACCACACATCACTGACATTGAACTATACATTTAAGAAGTCACATCCTATTACTACTTTCCATAAAATACATGTTTCCTTTCCCTTATTATTTCACTTGGAGATACCCTTCAACCTTTTGCATATCTTTTCAGTAACCATATATCAAAATAAGTTTCCTTTTAAAGAAGTTTACATCCACAAGTACTTGCATTACAAAGGTTTTCATAGAACCATTACTTACAATTTTTATTTAAGTTTCACAAGATAGAAATTACTCATAGATTTAACCATATTCAATCCCCTTTTAGATTCATAATTCTACCCTTACCATATACATAACTTATTTCTTACAATTTCCTCTTACTAACATAATTACAGTTACTGCACATTGCCTGAAGGCATATAGAAAGATAATTAAATAAAGTTTCCCAAAGATACAAGAACAAAATATTCACCATTGAACAACTCAAAATTTGAGCCATGACATGAACCAAGAACAATACCTTGAAAGATATTTTCCACCCAACCATGTGAAACTGGTAAAGTTCCACCCCCCGTGCTAGGAGATAGAACCAAGGTACTCTCAATAACTTAAGGTAATATAAGTCTCAAATACCAATAAATCCAAGACTCAAAATAAAAAGAATAAGGCACATAAAAATATCATCATATTATAACACCGAGGTTAAGGTTCTAGGAGACCACCTAAGTTTGTGCATCACACAACTTGTGTATTGGGATCCACCATGGAAACCATGTAATGCCCACCCTAGCATCTTCCTATCTTAGACTAACATGATTATTGCTTTGACACTTTGGATTTTATGATGGACTATGATTATTATTTAGTTAACATTTTATGAGATATTTGAGCATATATATTTGGTTACTGTAGTTTATTTGAAAATATTAAATGACTTATAATTTAATGATGAATGGCTAGAAATGAACTATTAGTAAAATGTTTGACATTGATTTGTGTTATGATGTTTTATTATGATCTAACTCTACTGACCCTATTATGGTTTTATGATCACTGGTTGATGTGAGTGTAGGATGAGGAGGGGCAGTCATAGTTACTCCTATGGGAGATCCACATGATGTCACACTCTCCCTCCTTGTTTGCCACTGTCTGTTTATATTTATATATTTGTATATGCATATCAGTTGGTGATGTAGGATGCAGGTACCAGGCATCATCTCCACCTGGCTACAGAGGTATGAGTGTGCCTTCAAAATCCTCAAACTGTTGATGTGTGGAGATTTAACCAAGTTACTCTTAGGGTTACCCATGGACCTAGAATTCCATTTAGGAAGTGATCCTAGTTGGGAAGTAGAATGTAGTTTATGTTATGGAGTTGATTTGATGTTGGTCTGAGTTTATGTTGAGTTAGAATTAATCTGTTTTATATGTATAATAAACAATTATGTTGTAATTGTTTGTATTTTATATAGGTATGTGTATATGTGGGTGCACACGCATATATTCATGCTTATATAAATAATAATAATTATTGTATGTTTTCATTAATTGTGTAAATGGTATGGTATTTATAATAATTAAATAAAGTGAGTTAAATAAAGTATATTTAATAAATGTATTAAATACAAAGTAAAAATAATAATAGTAAAAGGAAAATATCCTTTGTAGTAAAATTAGCTATGTAGGAGGGAGTTGAACTTGAGACCTCCTAGAAGTTAGGCTACTTGTTTTCCTACTGTGCTATGTGTTTTTATTAGAAGGTATTTGTCTATTATTCTTGTTATGCTTTCATTTAAAAGATATTTTAATTAAATTTATTAAAAACCATGATTAAGTCTTGACGGAAAATTATTTGGCTATTCCTCCAACCAACTATGGAAGTTGGAGAAGTTGCTTCCCGTAAAGCAACTCCTCCAACCACATAGTTGGAGGATAAATATTTGAAGATTTTTGTAAGTGGGAAGGATGATGATTTTTTAAAGATTTGTTTCTTTTGCATTTCCTGTAATTTATTTCTCCAGAAATTTTTGGTGAAAGTTTATGTGAGTTTGAGAGTTTTTTTTTGGATTGCTGGGAGTTGATTGCTAGAGGAAGATTTTCATAAAGATATCTACTCAAGGATTGAAGTTTTGTAGAGATTATCCAGTCAAGGGAAAAGGATTCTCCACAGGACCCAAGGTAGGGTCTAAATTGGGAAGAATCTTCATTCTTTCTCGTTGTGTATGATTGTGTTTGCCTATGATATGATATTAAATCATGTATGATTATACAGTTTTTGTTTATGGTCATGTGGAAGGATGATTTTATCTAGATTTGAATGAAATAGGGAAGTCTAGTAAGAAATAGGAAGGATCATGAAGGTGTAGGATTGAAATGCAGTCATTTTCTTACTATTTTTCTCTTGCAGACTTCTCTTTGAAATTGATGCTTTTATTTGGATTAATTTAGTCTATAGGATCTTGATTCTTCTTCTTTTTTATCTCCCTTCTTTCCAAAATATCCATGAGTGCTTCCAAAATTTAGAACTATTATTTCAACCTTACTGGTCCATATCAGTTTATGCACCACTTTTCTTGTCCAGATCTAGAACAATTTTTTTAGATAGATAGGATGGATTGATGAGACATTTTTGAAGAGGAACTGGGAGATCTGAAATGGGTCATGCTCAGAATAGGCAACCATAGTCCCCATAATGCCCACTTTTACCTGCAAGACATAGTTGACAGTTGTGTTTTGTAGTTTCTGTCAGTTTAGTATTGACCGAGTAGGTCAGCTTAGTATTAGCTAACAAGGTAGTTTAGTATTAGCTGAGTAGGTCAGTTTAGTATTATCCAAGCAGGGTCGGTTTAGTATTAGCCTAGTAGGGTCGGTTTAGTATTAGCCGAGAAGGGTCAGTTTACTATTGACCGAGCAGGGTTGGTGTAGTATTGACCGAGAAAGACATGAATGTTAGTGTTAACCGACCAAAACTATGTCAACCAACCAAAGCTAGTGTCAATTGAATAGTTTGTATGAACCAACCAAACTGTTTGAACTGAGCAAGCTAGTGTCAATCGAGCAGACTGTCTCAACCGACTAGATTAGTGTTAACAAGATTTATACAAGTATAACATTTAATTTCTTATACTTTAAATTATACTTGTATAAAGTGATTAGGTACCTTTCAGGATGATTGGGATAGGTTTCAGCTTCATAGGAGTAAAGATGCAACTTCTAATTTTGAGATTTCTTAAAAATTTAGACTTAGCCAAAATTCAGGTACATGAGATTTTCCTAGATTTTTGAAATAAGCTATGGAATGTTGTATAAATGTATATGGGAAGTTTCATGTCATGTCTTATGGATTTCTATACCTGGTTTTGATTCTAATATTTTGTTCATACTTGGGTTTTGGTAGAGTCCATAATATAAGGTCAGGACTTGTTCGGGTAGCCTGAGTGCACCAGAGGGCTCCCTAGACTTATGAATATGGATCTTTTGAAAGTACTTGATGTTTTCATGGTTTGTGTGTGTGGATAGGGAACTAGTTACCCTAGGTGAGTGGATCACCATAGGTTTTGGAACCCTAAATTGGTTACTGGATGATCCTATGGGTGGGTTAGTAAAAAGTGATAACCTAACAATGAATCTGGGAAAGGGGAGAAACCAAAAGATAATGAAAGAAAACATATTAATGGCCACATAGTCCTATTGGAGTACTGGGACCATGGATAACTACAAGGACGGATCCCTATTCATAAAGGGGGAACTAGGGTTACATGGTTGCTAGGAAGGATCCCAAAATCTAGGATATGTGATGACACTCACCTAGAGGGTATGCTAGGAACCTAACCCTTGTGATTAGTAAAGTAATATAATGTTATGCTATTTCTTTCAGATTAGGGTTTTGTGTAGTCTTAGATTGCTTAGGGCCTTGTGAGTATCTTGGTTCTATCTCCTAGCACAAGGGTGGAACCTCATCAATTCCACATGGTTGGGTGGAAAAAATCTTTTGAGGTCCTATTCATGGTTCACGACTTGGATGCATTCAAATTTATGTATTGATGCAGATATTTATATTTTGTATTATGAAAAGAAAGATGAAAAGATATGTTGTAATACCTTCAGGCCATTCATGTATCTGTTATTACGAGATCTATTATTAGAAAGGTGTAATTGAAAATAAAGGCAATGTAATTGGGAGGGATGGTTCTACGCTTTGTTTCAAGGGTTGTTATTTGAAAGATCGAAGTTGGAAATATATTATGTCATGTTGAAATTATCTTTTCTATCTCTTCTATGTTGTAATGAAAGAAAATGTTTATTATGGTAAGGTTAAGATGTAATTTGTAAGGAATAGTTATTCAATGTGTAGGAAGGAGAAATGAAAGTAAGAAATATAATTGTAAAAGAAATCTTATTTTCTTATCCTATCTCTTAAGTTCTAAAATGTGAAAGTAAAGAAAGGAAATGAAATTCAATTAGGATAAGTAATGTAAAGATGTTAGTGAATGAATTCATTAAGGGAAACTTAAGGAATTTAAATGTGAAGTAGTAATGATGTAATGTTAGGAAAAAAATTTGTTAGTTGCAATTTTTGGTTACAAGACCTGATTCCTTATGGGTTCCATGGTGGGGACATTACAAACCATGTAACCTCAGTCCCCCCTTTATGAATAGGGATCCACCTTGGTAGTTATCCCTGGTCCCAGTACTCAAATCAGGTCTATGTGGCCATTATTATGTTTTCTTTCATTATCTTTTGAATCCCCCCTTCCCAGGTTATTTTTTAAGGTTATCACTTTTTACAAACCCACCCATAGGATCATCTGGCAACCACTTTAGGGTTCCAACACCTATGGTGAGCCACTCACTTAAGGTTCCTATTCCCTTACCCCATCATAAGCCACAAATACAAGATAACACTTCCAAGTCCTCATTCATAGGTTTAGGAAACTCCCCTGCGCACTCAGGCCCTCAGAGTGAGTCCTAAAGTTATCCATATACATAACAAGAACTATTGGAAGAATGTCTATCATATGACATCTCAAATAAAAAAAAAACATAAAAATTTCCACATGCATAAGTAAAACTTTCCAAGGCTCATTTATATGTCTAAGGAACCCTCTCGTGCACACAGGCCACCGAGACAAGTCCTAGCCTCATAAACTAAGCTCAAGAATGTGCCAAGTACAAATACATCATAAGTAAACCATATGAATTCAACACAACAAGTAATACACTTATATAGGGGATACAAACTTCCACTTTCATAAACACAACATTCCATAGCTTATTTCAAAAGTCTAGGGAAATCTCATGTGCCTAAAATTTAACTAAGACTGAGTTAAATTGAAAAATTCAAAATCTAGAAGTTGCATCTTAACTCCTATGAAGTTGAAAGTTATCTCAAACATCCCGAAAGGTACCTAATTTCTTTATACAAATATAACTTAAAGTATACGAAATTAAGGTATGTTACATTTGTTTAAATCCTGCAAATTTTGAGCCCCTAAAACCCTAAAAACTCCAAACCACTTTCTACAAAAATTCATACAAAAATGTATCCATTCCCACATGACATTTGGCCAAGTGTCGTATGGGTATGACTACAATGTCGTACGACACTGTAAAACACTTTCACAAAACTACATTTTAAACTCCCTGAAAACACTTAGAAATTGATTTTTAACCCATATGACTTTGTATGAATCCCATATGACATTTGACCAAGTGTTGTACAAGTATGAATACAATGTCATATGACACTGCAGGGCACTTTTATGAAATTAATTCAAAATTGCCCGAAAAGGCCAAAAAAATGACTTTAAGGCACGAAGAGTGCCTGGGAAAGGTTCCCTGAGGTCTACATGATGTAGGGAGCTTAGTATTACATCCAGATCACATTCTCAACATTACCTAAGCCTCAAACTAAATTAAATCAAATTAAAAACTACAATTCACAAAGAAGCCTACAAAAAGGAAAAATGGGGAAGAAGGACTGCAACCTTTCCTAAACCATCCCAGAGCTTCCTAAATCATTACTTAAATCTTAGAAATAGAAAAAGGAAGTATCAAAACAAATCCTAGACTCCCAATAAATATTTTACCATTAAAACTATACAAATATTTACATAATTACTTCCCGACAACACAATAGAAAAAGATAGACAATATAACATTTAAATTTCGTTTTTATTTCATAGTAAGCTATCACATATCAATCAAATAACATAGAATTTAAAAATAGAAACACACACACATAGGAGAATCGGAGAATTCATCCTAGTTTAGACCTTACCTAGGGTCCTGCAGAGAATTCCCTTCCCATGGCTGGAGACCATTTTGGAAATCTGAAAGCCTTGAGTAGATAGCCTCCAGGCAAGCTTCCTCTGGCAATCAAAACCCATAAATCCAAACCCACTTGTCTTCACCAAACATAAATTCTCAAACTTAGACATTACAAATAAAATTATGTAAAAATCAATTCAAATCATTCCAAAAATCTTCCAAAAAACTCCCCTCTTCAAACCACACAAAATTAAAATAGTTATCCTCCAACTATGTGGTTGGAGGAGTTGCTTTATGGGAAGCAACTTATCCAACTTCCACAGTTGGTTGGAAAATAAACAAATCATTCCCGGAAGCACTTAACAATTTAAGTTTTAATAAGTGTAATTAAAATAGTCTCAAAAGAAAACCATAACAAGAAAACTCAACAAATAACTATCAAGGAAAACACATAGCACACATGGAAACCAACTAGCCTAACTTCTAGGAGGTCTTGAGTTCAACTCCCTCCTAGATAGCTAGTTTTACTACAAAGAGAATTTATTTTTATTATTACTATTATTAATATTATTTTCACTTTTTATTTAATACATTTATTTAATACACTTCTTTGAATTCACTTCAAATAACATACCACTAAAATAATCAATAAATCCATACAAATATTATTATTTATATAAGCATGGGTATATGCATTTGCACCCATATATACACATACCTATATAACATAAAATCAATATAACACATATAAAATAAATATGTATACATATACTTACAAGGATAAATTTAACTCACATCATAAAATATAGAACAACGTCGAATCAAAGATCACAAGATGACATCACATACCACATACAGATCCCCCATCTAGGCCTAAACATAACTCTAAGTTCATGGTTAACCTTGAGAGTAATCTTGGTAATATCTCCACACAACAACAGTTCAAGGATTTTGAAGGCACACTCAGACTTGTGTAGCCAGGTGAAATCGATGTCTAGTACCTACATCCTGCAACACCAAGCAACATGCATATATACATATATATAAATAGACAATAGAAAATAAGGATGGAGAGTGTGACATCATGTGGACCTCCTGTAGGAGTAACTATGACTGCCACCCCTTATCCTACACTAACATCAGACAGTGACATCAACAAAGCATGATTGGATTAGTGTGGTTAGTACTAGAATAATCTTTTTTCCATATTGTATAACAAGAATGCATCATAACATATTCATGTAAATGTAAATCATCTATTAACTTTCACAAACCCATTTAACCATCAAGTATGTACTTGAAATGTCTCATTATCAAAACAAGATAAACAAATCATATAACCCTAAATGTATTGATCATATCTAATCCCAAGTAATATTATTAGAGAAGTTAATAGATCCAACCCTTAAGTGACTATAATCAATTAATCTAAGGTAAACACAAATATTAATAATGAACATTTAAAAAAGAAGCATATAAGTCTATCAGGCAATCCTTTTAGTATTTAGATCCTAACTATCATTGACACACAAGAAGATGTATAGTAGCATACCTATGCAATATTATTATCACATATAGTCCTTCCTAATTTCAAGTGAACATAACCAAGACTTGATAGGGTCTGAGGGGCATTACAGAAGACAAAGTGTGAAGAGAATGAGAAATAAGGCATGAAAACAAAAAATAAATAAAAGAAATTTAATTTTTTTATTTTAAGTAGTTAGGAATAGATATCACCTCAAGTAATGGAAGAAGAGGTAGAAGAAAATTGAAAGGAAGGAGATTAGAAAAATATCTTGTGGGGGAAATATGGACATATTTGAGCATTAAGGAGAGAAGAATTCTTATAAATGTTGTACTTATAACTTCTTGGTAGTCATGTTAAAAGTATAAAAGCATAGATGAATAAGGTGAACTATATGATGAAATACCTAAAATAATTGAGTGAGGAAAGAGACTAAAGATATAGAAAAAGGAATATTTAGACAACAATAGGCATGAACTTAGGATAAGAGAAAGAGATTGTGAATGAGATTTGAGAGGCGAGAGGTCAAATTCAAAGAAAGAATCTAAGGGGAAGTAACCAAAGTTTACAAATTAAAAAAATCCAAGGAAATGGAATGATTAATTTAGTAACCCTTCTATCCAAATCTGCAACATCATTTTGGAACCTAAGAATACTCCTTTTCACTCTAATTATAATGAAATTTTAAACTTTAGGATGGATATAAGTATTTTAAAGTTATTGTTTATATCTATAGATATTTTAAGTCAAGGGATATTAAGTTATAATGCAAGTATAATACTAGTTAAAATATCAATCTTATTGTTCTACACTTTATGGAATAGTATCTTAACAAGCTTTAAAAAATGCATGAAATAAGTATGATAAATGTTAGAGTAATATTTAGTTTACTTACTAATTAAATCATATTGATTTAATTAGTTAAATTATTACTCTTTAGTTCTTAAGCTTTCTCTAAGGTGCATTAATAATTAATTATTTTATTAATTATTAATGTGCAACCTAGCTTTTTTAGGCTTTAGGGTTTTGTTCACCTTTATAGGTTGAACCTTGTAATTCTTTTTTCATTAACTTGGATCATTATTTTGCTCTCACATTTTGAGTAACTTCTGAGTTTTGCCTTTTTCTTCTTTCTACTTCTCTCCTGTAATAGGTTATTTTCATGCAAGTATTCTTGGCATTCTGTGGATTTGTATCTCTAAAATTCTACATGGTATCATAGCTTCCCTGTTGCTGCCTGTTCTGGTGTTTTTGAACCAAGTCTTGAGGTTAAGGGTTTCAATTTTTTTGAAGAGTTTTCTATTGGAGGAATTTTGGCTCCAACTGACCCCACCAATGGATTCAAAGCATCATTCAGATGAATTTTGATAGAAAATTTGACCACCTTTGGGCACCGAAGCAATCTACGACAATTTTTTTTGGAACCAAAACCGTACGAAGCTGGCATGATTATCGAAGTGCAAGATGCTGAGATTTGAGTGCAGAAGGTATGAAGATGGAGTTTTTCCTACATAGGTGGTTTTGACTATGTAGTGGGTGGCTTTTTGGTGCTGCAAGGGATTTTTTTGAAAAGTTTGAAAATTTTGGCATTTTTAGTATATTTGCAAAACATTCTCAAAAATTGGTGCCAGTTTTATCTTCAAATTTTTTCGTTTGATCAGCTATTTTTGGCGTCAAAGTGGAGGCATTTGAAAATCAGGTTTTTTTCCTTATTTTTTTTTGTGTGCTTACATACTTATTTGAAGTGTACGAGAGATAATATAATACTTTGTTGGGGGGGGTGCAAATTCTATTTCTATCATTTATTTCAAAGAGACCCTTCTACTTCTATCTACTTTCTCTTAATGGAGGACTCTTCTATCACCTGTCTTACACCTCACAACTACCACACTTGGAAAGGACAGATGACCAGATTACTTATGGAAAAAGGGTTATGGTCATGCCTTGATGAAGCTCAACCAGTTCTACAGAGGCTTTATGAGGCTCTTATGCAGAGAAATAGGATGGATGAGGCAATGGGCCTCATTGCAATGAGTATCTGAGATGGTTTGTTGTTCCACCTAGATGGTTTGACCACACCTAGGGATATGTGGAATAAATTTTCCACCTTATTTGGCACAATGAATCAGTTCAATGTTCTCCAGATAGATGTAGATTTCACCTCCTTGGTAGCCGAATCATTCACCAACATTGAGGACTTCTTGATGAAGTTCAAGTCCCTTTGATCTATTTTACAAGTTGCTAGAAAGATGAAGTAAGATGATGAGTGTATCCTTCTGATACTCTCAAAGCTTCATGACCCTTATTAGATTTTCACTTCTACCTTCTACTCCACTATGGATGCACTAGGTGCACGACATGTTATGCCCTCTTTTGAGACCTTATGTGATAGGTTGACTCGTGAGAAGTCCAAGCTCAATCAGATAGATTCACTTATAAGTTCATAGTCACAGGCATTTCTTGCCAAGACACCTCAGGATACACAGAAGCAGAAGTCGAAGTAGATATCTGATTCCTCTTCTTAGCACTCTACTGGACCACCATCTTCTTCTAAGAAGGAGAAATAGAAGATTGAGAGCCCTACATGTTCCTATTGTCAGAAGGAGCCTCATGATGAGTCACATTGTTTTTAGAAGAGATTTGATGGATATGAGAAATAGACTATAGATTTGCAAGCTCTTCTTTAGAAGAGCACTGTTTCCTCTCCATCCTCTTCTACCTCACAGGGGTTCACTTTTCAGTCTTCTACCTCATCTTCGACCTTTGGATAGGGTCATGCATTACAAGCTTCCATTGCATCCCCTTCATAGGTCCCTTGGATACTAGATTCTAGTGCTTCTCACCATATGGCATCTTCTTCAGAGATATTCTCTTCTTTTGAGGCTTCTCTGATTCCTAACATTCTCATGGGGAATAACACTATTATGCTAGTCTGCGTGAAAGGTTCCGTAGGCATTCGGGATGGTAGATTCAATGATGTATTGTATGTTCCATCTCTCTCTGCAAACATTCTCTTGATTTATCAGATTACACTCAGTGGGTCAAGAAAGATAGTTGAGTTCACAGAAGATTCAATCTTCATCCGTGATAGTGCGATAGGAGGCATTTTTTCTATAGGGATAGTTGAGCATTCCACCTATCTCTATACCTTTTCACACTTTTTTCCACCATCTCCACTATCAAAGCACAACTCTCCTCTTCTACGAGCACATCATGTGGGGAAAACAGGTCACTTGAACCTCTATGTTGTTCCTGAGACCACTTTTGTGACTTTATCACCACATCTTGTTGAGGTTTCCTCTCTTCAGCAAGACTCTTTTTTAGCATAGCCAGACCCTCCAGCTCCATTCATCAAGCCACCATGTGCAATTTTTGAGGATTATAGAGAGGACATTCATCTCCTCTCTCTTGACAGTGTCAGTACACCTGTCATACCACCTACATTAGGGACTCCCTTTAAGGATTCTCATGTTTATTCCTTTGAGCATTAGCTCTGCCTTCTAGTGACACCTGATCTTTCAAGGTTACCTCTTCAGTGTTCACTTCCTTTCACTCCTTTGTATTGGAGTCATTATGGTTTGTTCATCAATCTAGGGGTTCTTTCATTCCAAGGGGGCTTTGGAGCCTTGACCCTCTCTCATGGAGGGGGGGGGGTGAGGGGTTTCTAGCATGCATTGTACTTATGGCTTTGAGAGAGTCTCTTGAAATCATGTTTTTTTGTCCTCTGCTTGTTTTTATATCTCTTTTTGGAGAGGATTTTTTCCCATTGGGTTTTCTCCTTTGTCTCTGGTTTACAGAGATTTCCTTGTATTGGGTACCTGATCAGGCCTTGTTGATAGGACCATTTTCCTGCTTTCATAGTTGGGCTAGGTTAGCTTACCTCCTGTGCTTAGCTTAAGGGGGGGTGTTAGAGTAATATTTAGTTTACTTACTAATTAAATCATATTGTTTTAATTAGTTAAGTTATTACTCTTTAGTGCTTAAGCTTTGTCTTAGGTGCATTAATAATTAATTCTTTTATTAATTATTAATGTGCAACCTAGGTTTTTTAGGCTTTAGGATCATAATTTTTCTCACACATTTTGAGTAACTTCTGAGTTTTGCCTTTTGCTTCTTTATGCTTCTCTCCTATAACAGGTTATTTGCATGCAGGTATTCTTAGCATTTTGTGGATTTGTATCTCTTAAATTCTACAATAAATATTCCCAAGAAGTATTTCTTGAGTATTATAATCAAATGAAAGACAATATCACATATGTTTGCACTCAAAGTTAGATTTTGGAAAGAGGTCTCTATATAAAACATAACTAAAAAAGAATTTTATTATATTTTTATATATTTAAAGAGCTAATTTTATCACCACTACATTCTCAAATTATTTGAGAATAATTTAACGAAGATAATTCACCATCAAACTCTCTTGAGTATGTTCAAAAGAATAAAATTTTTCTTCATGCTACTTTAGCTTAAAATTTCAAATTACCTATTATTGTAATGATCTACCAATAGTTATACAAAATCTTTAGAGAAATGCACATTTATTTACATAGTTGGGAATCCAAAATATGTAAGTAAGTAAGTAAGTAACATTGAAAGATAAACCATATTTTCTAAGATGAAATTGATTCATCCTACTAGAATCTATGCGTAAACATGAAGTTGATAGAGGAACATACACATTTGGAGACCAAGGGCTTTGTTCATGCCATGTGTGTTACAACTATATTCAATTAGGAATGGATGAGGATTTTTTTAAGTTGATTACATGATTCATTCATGTGGCTTGATGCACCTATTAAAATCATAAAATATGTACTTCATATTGTAACATGTTATCCAATTGCTAATAGACTAAGAGTTGATAAGAAAACATATAAGAACAAACTTTGTGAGTTTACTCAATCTAAATGAGACATTATACGAGGTTTGAAGTTGTCTATTGTTGATGATCCTAAGCTAAGATTCATATGAAATATAATATCCTACCGAATCTTCTAGCCATCTCAGGTAGACAATGTACCTCGGTAAAAGTACAAAGCTATGTCACACTTTTATAAAGGATGATTGTGACGAAAGACATGAAGGTAGCTCTGTGTGAGATCTTGTTGAAACAATCTCATGATAACATGAATACACTCAGGAAGGCAAAGCTAAATACTTTGAAATTTGGATCACTAATGGTATCCATATTTTTCTCCTTTCAGAACTTCATTCCATTAATCAATAATGTAGTATGGAATCTGAATAAACTGATAATTTACTTGATAAATGGGTTTATTCAAAGTTTAGGAGATAACTTTGACATGATTATGAATGATTATTTTTCAAAATTTCTAGATGAAATGCATAAAAAATTTAGAATTCCACCACAAATAGTGGAAAAATACAATGATACTATATGGGTATGTGCAGGATCATGGTATGGAAAACTAGACCCTTAAGTGGCAATGAATATTCCAAAAATTAGGTTTAGGCAATTTGACATAAAAATTTGAACAAGTTATAAATATTATATAAAAAAATTTTAAGAATAGAATCTCTATAAAATTAAATTTAGTTTCTAAGATACTAGGCCCTTTTTGAAAATTAATTATTCTATATGTGGAAAATTTTAAATTTCAATGTAGTAGTATGAAAATTTTATGAAAAAAATAAGAAGTAGGTGTATGTCTGACCACCTTAAACATAATCAAATGATACATTTTTTTACAAGATTATATAAATAAGTAGTAGACTTGTGTCTAGATGTGACACATATTTTTTTGTAATTTTTTTCCAAGAAAATAATTAATTATGATTTTTCTTCTACAACTTTTCCAGAATAAAAAAACTCTCATGTCAGACGATGTTAACTTACTCTAAACTTTATCATATTGATTTTCTTTTTAATTTTTCTTGTAGTAAGAAAAGCATAGAATGTGAAACATGTTTTGGATCTCAAAAATGTTATACAGTTTGAAAGTTATAGCTACTTTTGAATAAGTCTATCAATTGGGACTAGAAAGATAACAAGTGTCTGTCTGACCACATTAAACAAAATCAAATCATAATATTTTTTTATAAGATTCTAGATAAAAGTAGTAGACTCATCTACAAATGTGATGCATATTCTTTTGTATTTTTTTCTATGTAAATAATTTAATTATTATTATTTTGCTACAAATTTTCCTGAATATAAAAACTCTCATGTCTGACCACCATAACTTAGTCTAAACTTCATCAAATTTAAATAATTTTTTATTATTATTGTATGAGGTGAAGCATAGAATGTGATGTATATTTCAAAATTTAAAAACCTTATATTGTTTGAAAGTTATAGTTATTTGTCAAAGAGTCTATCAATCAGGACTTCTTTCTCACATCACCACTTTTTGGCATACTATGATCCTACACATACCCATATATTTTGAAGTATATACCCACACATATATAGTGAAGGTTGTTAATCCTAGAACCATCTGGTTACTAGTAATGGGTTATGAAATAGATAGTAATGTTGCATCATTATAGATTGAAGGTTTATTAGGTAAACAAGTTGATACCTAAAGCACTAAGGAAAACCAATAGGATGATTATTAGTTTGTCAGAAAATTTGGGAGTTATTGCTAAATAAGATGAAGCTAGTCCTCCAAAGAGTAAGGGGAATAAGATTAGAATGAAGAAGGAAACCCATAGTCCAGTCGGTACAAAACCGTAGACAAGGTCTTCCTCCATACTGATGATGGAATATGGATGAAGTGACTGAGAGGGGGGGTGAATCAGTCAACCATAAAAACACTTCACTATTAATTCTTTCCAGATCCCTTAGGATATCTTAATAATGTTATCTGTTTTAGCACTCGGTAAATAGATTGCAGTAACTTTGAAGATGCAGAAAGTATTAGCAATATTATCTTTAGATATTCATCAGAACATGTATATGATTGAGAAAGCAATTAAGAACACAAGAGACACAAGATTTAACGTGGAAACCCAATATGGGAAAAACCACCAATGTATCTAGATACTGATATTTCACTTTTCTGAAGTGATGCCCGGTTAGAAGCCAACCTGGTAAAAGGTTACAAAACACACTGTTAGGTGTGACCTTGTTAGAGGATTTAAAACACCCTGCAAGGAGTGGCCTGGTAAGAGGTCTTGAAAACAATTCAATGGAATTGTCACCTTGCTAGAGGATTTACATTATGGTTGTTAAACCAACTCGGTTAAGAGATTTAGAATTCACTATTACAATGAGAAGAAGGTAACAATGAAAAAGTGACCTGTATAATAATGCAACTGTCTTGCTGATTACAGATCTTTGTTCTGCATAATTCTGATCCTTTCTGATCGAATAAATCTCTGCTGCTCTTCAAGGATATCTGAACATCCTTCACAAATTCGTATATACCTTTCCTTCTTTTCTTCTTTAAATTTTCTGCTGTATATTTTTATTTTTCACATTTGACCTTTTATTTATATGATTTGGGATTTGTCAAATTGACATTATTTAGTATAACAGTCGGCTGAATTAAGAAAAATTTATTTGCAAAAGTCCTTCAAGGACCGACAGTGCTCGGTGACCATAACTTTCTATAATCTTTCGGTGACCGAGGGAACTCGGTTAAACACCGACAATCCTTTACCTTTGATAACCAACTGAACTCGGTAAACACTAACTTTTCTTCGATGACCGAGTGAACTCGGTAAACACTAACTTTTCTTTGATGACCGAGTGAACTTGGTAAAAACTAACTTTTCTTCGATGACCGAGTGAACTTGGTAAACACTAATATTCCTATCTGGCAGACTGACTAAGCTCAGTAGGAACTGATTGCTGCGGACTATGACATAGTGTGACATCAAAGACAATACATAATTGAGTAGCAATTTCCTTTAGACAATTGTTTCCAACAATCTCCCTCTTTGGCATTGATGGCAACACAATATGTCATAGCATAAGAAATTTGAAAGAGTTAGCTCAGTTCAGATTCAAATCTCCCTCTATCAGCAAACTTCCTGTATTCTGAAAATTCTTCCTTCTGACTATTGAAAATTTCTTGAGGTAATAGTAAAGACATAGCAAACACTCCCTCTTTGACAACACATGCCAAAGACAATTCTCATATTACCGGTGAAAATTAATGTACCTCAAGTGCTGATTCATATGCAATGATTCCTTTAATATGCTGCATCAACAAGTTGATTTTCAATCATGTTCTGGTTGATGCATCACTAAAACTATATTTAGTGAGCCTCGGATAGGGGAATGACCGCTAACTTACCTCTTAGATACATAAATGCATCCTTAGGTAATGGTTTGGTAAAAATGTCTGCAATCTATTCTTTTATATGAATATATTCTAATCTGATTTCCTTGTCCTGCACCAATTCTCTGACAAAGTGATATTTAATAGCAATGTGCTTGGTTTTGGAATGCATCACTGGATTCTTAGAAATGTTTATTGCACTGGTATTGTCACAAAATATAACAACCGGTTCTTTGATTTCAACCTTCATACCTTCTAATAGCTATTTAAACCAAACAATATTTGAACAGTTTACTGCAGCAGCAACATATTCTACTTCAGCTCTGGATTGAGATGTGCAATTCTGCTTTTTACTAGTCCAGGATACCAATCTTTTTCCAAGAAAAAATGCTCAACCACTTGTATTTTTTCTGTCATCAATGTTTCCTGCCCAATCAGCATCAGTAAACACTTTCAAGTCTAGATTGCCTCCAAATTTATACCACAAACCATATTCTTCAGTTCCTTTTAAGTATCTTAAGATTCTTTTGATTGCCATCATGTGATTTTCCTTAGGTTTTTCTGCGAATCTAGATACTATACCGACTGCTAAAGCAATATCAGGTCTTGTATGTACTACATACTGCAATTTTCCAATCATAGATCGGTATAGGGTCTGATCAACTTCTTTTGAATCATCATTTTTGGTAAGTTTCAGTCCAGTACACATGGGTGTACCAACTGGTTTTGAATCTTCCATACCAAACTTCTTAAGTATCTCCTTAATGTATTTGGATTGAGTAATGTATATACCATTCTTGCTTTGCTGAATTTGAAGACCAACAAAGAATTTTATTAAACCAAACATAGACATTTCAAATTCTCTGTTCATTTGCTTTGAAAATTCTTTGCACTGATCCTCATTCCCTGTAAATATAGTATCATCCACAAATATTTCTGCCAATACAATTTTGTCATCCGGTCCTTCTTTAATATACAGATTACTGTTATCATTAGCTCTTTTGAAATTAATCGGAATCAAATAGGTATGGAGTCTTTCATACCATGCTCTAGGAGCTTGTTTTAAACCATACAATGCTTTGTGTAACCTGCAAACCATGTCCCTTTTATCTGGATCAACAAAACCTTCAGGTTGTTCAATGTAGACTTCTTCATCAAGAATTCCATTGAGAAATGTAGATTTTATATCCATCTGATATACCTTAAATCATTTGTGTGCTGCATAAGCAAGTAGAGTTCTTACACCTTCTAATCTTGCAACAGGAGCGAAAGTTTCTCCATAATCTATACCTTCTTCTTGAGAGTAACCTTTACATACCAGTCTAGCTTTGTTTCTAGATACTTGACCATCTTCATTTAGCTTATTTCTGAATACCCATTTTGTTCCAATTACATTCTTATCTTTAGGTCTAGGTACAAGAGTCCAAGTTTTGTTCTTATGTATTTGTTCTAATTCTTCATTCATTGCTTCAATCCAACTTTCATTCTCCAATGCATCTTTGATAGTTCTAGGTTCAAAATCAGTAAGCAGACATGTACCTTTTAGCTTGCTTCTTGTCATAGTACCATCTGATTTGTTTCCAATGATTTGATCTGGTGTATGATGTCTTCTGACATATTTGGCTAGTATAGGTTCCTTGCCTTTTGAATGATTCATGCTGTTGTCTTCTAGGATCTCTTCTTCAGGTTGCTCGGGCTTGGTAGATATTTGCTCAGTAACTTCAGGCTGAGATTCGATCTGAATTTCTTTCTGTGACTCGGTTTGAACTTCTTCCTGTGACTCAGTTTGTGACTCGGTAACTGTGCTCAGCTTGGTAGATGTAGCTTCCTTATTGATAGTTGTGTCTGTCAATGTTTCAGGTTCAATGTAGATGAATCTTCTGTAGTTCTCAGGTTCCCTTTTGCTTTCTTCCTCAGTCTTTTCTGCAAACTCATCAAATTTTACATGTATACTTTCTATGACTTTGTGAGTAGATAAGTTCAGACATTTGTATGCCTTGCTTTTGCTAGAATATCCTAGGAATATTCCTTCATCACTTTTCACATCAAATTTATTTCTTCTGGATTCTTTTAAGATATAAAACTTGCTACCAAATATTTTCATGTAACTTACATTAGGTTTATAGCCATACCATAATTCATAAGGAGTTTTGAATGTGTCTTTCTTCAGTTGTACTCGGTTGAAGGTATGAACTGCAGTGCTGATAGCTTCCTTCCAGTACTTTATAGCAATGTTCTTTTCTATCATTAGAGTCCTTGCACAATCCATAATAGATCTGTTTCTTCTTTCTGCTATTCCATTCTGCTCAGGAGTTCTAGGAGCTGATACCTGTCTTTTGATTCCTCTTTCAATGTAAAAGTTGTTAAAATCATGGGAGATGAATTCACCACCTCTGTCTGATCTTAAGAATTTCAATCTTTTCCCTGTTTCTTTTTCTACTCTTGCTAAGTACCATTTGAACTTTTCAAATGCTTCTGATTTTTCTCTTGAATACATAACAGTCATCATTCTAAAATAATCATCAACGAAAAGAATAAAGAATTTATCTCCAGTATAGCTTTGTATTCCAATAGGTCCACATAAATCAGTATGCACAATTTCCAAAATTTCTTTAGACTGATAGTTCTTACTCTTGAAACTAGTTTTACTCATTTTGCCAATCTGACAATTCTTACATAGACCAGTGTCAGGTTTCTTCAAAGTAGGAATGCCTCTAACCTTCTTGAATTTGCTTATTTTTATCATGTTATCAAAATTCACATGACATAACCTTTTGTGCCATAGCCAACTTTCTTCTATTTGAGCAATAAATCATGAATATTCATTGAGATCAAGATAAAATAAGTTACCTTTTGTTTGTTTGCCTGATCCAATGAGTTTTCCTTTTCCATCCAGCAGTCTTGCTTGACCATTCATGAATTCAACCTTGAAACCAGTGTTGATTAGCTGTGCTACACTTAAAAGATTATATTTTAGTCCTTCAACCCAATAAGCATTATCACATATGAGTTCTTTGGTTAATGAGATTCTTCCTTTTCCTTTTATACAACAAGGTTCATTGTTTCCAAATCTTACATTACCACTATCACAGTCTTCTAGATATTCAAATTTTGTCTTGTCACCAGTCATGTGGTGTGAACATCCACTGTCTATTATCCATATATCATCTTTGCTTATATGAGAAATAAGTGCCATCTTATCTTCATCATCATCACATTCATCTTTTATAGCAATAAAGACAATTTCTTCTTCACTATCATCAGAATCTTTAGCCATAAAACATGATTTCTTACCTTTATCCTTGTATGATTTGAAATTCTTTTTGCCATAGTACTTGTGACTTCTCTTTTCTTCTTTGACTTGCTTGTTTGGGCACCTAGCTACAATATGTCCAATTTCTTCACATGAAAAATAGATTAAAGGAGTTTTACCTTTATATTTACCTTTCCCTCTAGAGTACTTCTTTGCAAGTAATGCTTCTACAATTTCAAGATCACTATCAGAACTTTCTTCTGATTCTTCTTCACTTTCTGACTGAACTTCTTTAATTTTCTTGTTCTTCTTTAATGAAACCTTGGCCTCAAATGCCGATTCAATATTTTTGGAACTAGGAACATAGTTATCATAGTTGTCTAATTCAAAAGTTGTCAATCTTCCAACTAAAGCATCCAAAGTTATATTGTGGTTTGTTTCACATCTTCTTTCTTGAATAGATGATACTCTTATTGCATAGATAGGGAGTAGTGTTCTGAGTACCTTACTTATAACATTCTCATCTGAGATTGTTCCTCCAGAAGCTCTAATTGCACTTACACTTGCTTTGATTCTTTCAACATATTTTGCAATGTTTTCATCTTCCTTCATATTCATCTTGTCAAACTGTCCTCTTAGGTTTTCTGCTTTGGCTCTTTTCACATTTGCATCACCACCATATATTTTCTTCAGTGCCACCCACATTTCATATGCAGTAGTGCAATCTTTGATATCATCAAATTCTTCATAGCTGAGAGCAGATGCAATGTCTATCATCATAGTGTTGTGAGTCTTTTTATCTGCAATGTCTTCAACAGTTAATGCGCCATTAGGAATTGTGTATTCTTCATCAATGTATTTGCATCCTGAATCACCAATGGAAGCCAGATGAAGTCACATGAGACCTTGCCATGCTGAAAAGTTATCTCTGTTAAGCTTTGGAATTTCCCTCTTGTAAGACATCCTGATCTTTAGCTTAGGTCCTTGAAACCCTTCCTGCAAGCACCAAAAGCTCTGATACCAATTGATGGAATATGGATGAAGTGACTGAGAGGGGGGGTGAATCAGTCAACCATAAAAACACTTCACTATTAATTCTTTCCAGATCCCTTAGGATATCTTAATAATGTTATCTGTTTTAGCACTCGGTAAATAGATTGTAGTAACTTTGAAGATGCAGAAAGTATTAGCAATATTATCTTTAGATATTCATCAGCACATGTATATGATTGAGAAAGTAATTAAGAACACAAGAGACACAAGATTTAACGTGGAAACCCAATATGGGAAAAACCACCAATGTATCTAGATACTGATATTTCACTTTTTTGAAGTGATGCCCGGTTAGAAGCCAACCTGGTAAAAGGTTACAAAACACACTGTTAGGTGTGACCTTGTTAGAGGATTTAAAACACCCTGCAAGGAGTGGCCTGGTAAGAGGTCTTGAAAACAATTCAATGGAATTGTCACCTTGTTAGAGGATTTACATTATGGTTGTTAAACCAACTCGGTTAAGAGATTTAGAATTCACTGTTACAATGAGAAGAAGGTAACAATGAAAAGGTGACTTGTATAATAATGCAACTGTCTTGCTAATTACAGATCTCTATTCTGCATAATTCTGATCCTTTCTGATCGAATAAATCTCTGCTGCTCCTCAAGGATATCTGAACATCCTTCACAAATTCGCATACCTTTCCTTCTTTTCTTCTTTAAATTTTCTGCTGTATATTTTTATTTTTCACATTTGACCTTTTATTTATATGATTTGGGATTTGTCAAATCGACATTATTTAGTATAACAGTCGGCTGAATTAAGAAAACTTTATTTGAAAAAGTCCTTCAAGGGCCGACAGTGCTCGGTGACCATAACTTTCTATAATCTTTCGGTGACCGAGGGAACTGGGTTAAACACCGACAATCCTTTACCTTTGATAACCGACTGAACTCGGTAAACACTAACTTTTCTTCGATGACCGAGTGAACTCGGTAAACACTAACTTTTCTTCGATGACCGAGTGAACTCGGTAAACAGTAATATTCCTGTCTGGTAGACCGACTGAGCTCAGTAGGAACTGATTGCTGTGGACTATGACATAGTGTGACATCAAAGACAATACATAATTGAGTAGCAATTTCCTTCAGACAATTGTTTCCAATAACTGAGAGCCAAGAAGAAACAAGAGGCAGAGCTAAAAAAACATTAAATTTATATAATAGAAAATAATAATTTAGGGAGACCAAGAAGAAAGCTCAAGCTAGAATAAGACAACGAAAAAAGTGAGATTAATTGAGAAAATTCAAAGTTGTGAAAAATAATCCTTACACTTTGGAAAACTTAGATGATTTTCTTGGAAATATTAAGAATTATCGAAGTTTGTGTGGATTGAAACGTGCTAAGTATGAAACCAGGAATGAAGAAGATAAATAAAATATTGAAGAAGGTATTGTATTCAGTCTGTACAAGTTTATAACTACACTGGTTGATTTGGCCAACCAAGTACCATATGAAATTTATCAAAAACTAGATACAAGATGGAAATAGGTAATGGCATCTAAAAAAAATGAGGGAAAGATCCCTAGGCATTACAGTACATGAAATTTCAACAAGAGAAATCAATGAAGCACTAGAGAAATATTAAAATAGATATTTAGTCAAAAAGTAGAGCTCTAAGGATGTTGGCTGGTAAACTTGAAGAAGTTCAAAAAGAGAAAAATGATTTATGGAGAAACATATTCTTTCCTAACCTACCAATGAAGATTAAGGAATCACATGGGAAGTTAGATCCCATTGATTTGATAATAGAGAAAGAAGAGGTCATCATTGAAGACATAAAATATAAAGACGTAGTAGAGGAGATTGCAAATGATGAAGATATAATGGCTACCAAGGTAAAGGATACTAAAGAATTGAATGTTGATGATTAAGAAAAATAAAATTTAATAGATTTAGATCTTCTTATAGAACTGTAAAGGATAAAATATGTAGTAGGGTCCTAGAACAATGGTTTGCACATAAAAGAGACCCCAAGACTAATATTTTATACATACATTTTAATTGTAAGAGGATGGAATGTAAATTTGGGAATGTTGATGTTGAAATGAAGAAATCAAGGTACTTACCTATGAAAAGAACCAACTAAAAACCCTATCAAACAGTCTCATGAACTATTGATTTTCAGGATATGTTATTGAAACTATGAGATCTACAAAACCTAGAAATATTTTTCTTTTATGGGGTCAGGTCATCTTTGACCTAGATAATGGGGCAAGGTCTTACCTTGGGGTAGGATCCTACCCCTCACAACTCCAATGAAAATTTTGTTCGCAGATCTCAAAAGTTTACCAAATAGGGTATCTAGAAATGCACTTTAATTCACTATCTTGTACCTATACGTGCAAGAAAAATGGTTTTGTTGTTTGGATGAGGGGTTGGCCTTAGTTAAACCCCTATTTGGAATCAACCTTAATAATGAAATTTAAATAGAGAATGCTAGCAAGTAGTAGAAGTAGATCTAATAACGAAGCTATGATATTCAATAGATATGCAATTGTACTTCAAATGTAAACAAGTATGTTGATGTGAAAGCTTGAACATAACATTAACAAATGTAAATCAAAACCTCCATGATTGTATGCCTGGAATCCACATTGAGGGAAGGATGAATGGATCTTGAAGATGGACAAAGGATCTTGAAGGAAGATCACACCACCATGACGGATAGATCTAGGGTTTGAAATGATGAATCTTGAATGTTTCAACCAAATTCCTTCAAAGGCTTGAATGCTTGAATCCTTGATCTTCAAAGAAGAACTTGAATGGAGATGAGGGATTGAATACTTCCTTGAAAATGCTTGATGAAATGCTTGCTTGATCTTTCTTGAGAGATTGTGAAGACTTGATTACTTGATTTCATGATGGAAAAAATGTGAGAGGAAGACTTCCTTTTATAGTAATCTAGGACAAAAACTCCTAGACAAGGCTGGCATTGGAGAATTAAATCTCAATTAACCTTAACCCATAGAAATGGACCTAGATTAAATGCAATTTAAGAGTTTCAAAACTTGAAACAGTTGACCTGGAAGCGGGAAAATAAATTTTCTGAAACCCAATATCCTGAAACTTCTAGAAACTGATATTTGTACCTGGGGTCAGGGATGAGGTAGTCTCTACCCTATGTTAGGGATTAGGTCATCCCTAACCTAGATCAAGGACTAGGTCATCCTTGATCCTCTAGGTCATCCTTGACCCAGCAGGTCAAAACCTTCAAATTCTTAGAGGAAGTTGCTAGAAATGAGGTTGGAAATAGGGAGAGAGAAGCAGAATAGGGGGGAAACAACTAGATCCATGCAAGGACCCAATCAAGGTGATTGACATGACCCAAACTAGTTACTCAGATGGATAAATGCTCTTAACATGGGAGTGCTTGCATTTTAAGATGATACATTAAGCCCCAACATTGAAAAGAGTATGGACTCGATGCAAACTCTTGGTAAAGGAGAAGAAAGAAGAAATCCAAGTGGATTCGCAAAAAGATAAAAATAAAACTTAGCTAAGGACACAAGCCCCTAGGCTAAGGATTCTAACTCAACATACATGCATGAGGGTGTGAAGAGAAAACCAAAAACAACACAAAAGAGGGGTTATTACTAGAAAAAACTCAAATCAATTAGCATAAGAAACCTTGCTAAGAAATATTTCTCATATTAATATCATATTTGGAAAGATATCATAAAAGCATAAATGATTATATAAGAAAGACAAGAGAAACACTATAAATAACATAGCTCCATGATCCAGTCCTACTAGAATGAAAGCCAAAAGAGAGAAAAGAGAAAAGTGATTACCTCGCCCAGTAGGATGCCCACCTTACCATGAATCACCCTGGAGGGAGAGCCAAATAGGTGGCCAAACCTAATAGTTCACCCAAAAAACTATTCTTACAATTGTAATGCATCTTATAATAGCTTCTAGAATACCATATATCCACCTTCTTGTATCACTATGAATATGAAATGCATGTCTCCTCAAGATTTAGCAACTTAAGCATGTTACCTTCATAAGATTTAGCATATTGAAAATGCGTGTCATTTTAGGATTTAGCAACTTATGTACATTACCTTCCAAGATTTAGCATATTTGAGATTGGAAATGTGTGTCTCTTCAATATTTAGAAACTTATGTGTGTTACCTTTTCAGATTTAGCATGCTGCAAAATAAAAGGTTAGAAAAAATACATAATATAGAATGAGGGAGGCTGTATATATGCCCCCCTCCTTAAGATGGAAAAAACATACTATTTTGAAATGTTAAGGAATGAAAAATAACAAGGATAAATCTCTCTTCAACATCAATACAATATCCATAGACAACATCCAGTCCTAGCCAAGGTCACAACTCCTATGAAGCCATGGAAGGGATGAATGCGAAGAGATATCATGCAAGAAGTGAAAAAGTAACCCTTGTGAGGGATAGCACATTGTTCAGTTTCCAAGGTGAGAGATTTATTCACCATGGAAACCCAATATGAAACAATGAAAGAGGTTGTGATCAAGGAAAAAGATCTTGGTCAAATTCCTTCATAGACTCATCATGTTTTGAAGTGTTATTTGAGATGTTGTTAACATTGATTTGTTGTCGAGGATTAAATCCTAATCCATAAGAATGCTCATGCTCCCAAGTATGTAAGGGAATTTGAATTCCCTATTTATGCTTACCACATGCTTGACTATTAAAACCTTGTTTACCTAGGAAATGATAAAAAGGACCATAGCAAGAAGCCATATTAGAAGGAGTCAATGGAACTTTAGTAGTCACTATGTCATCATTAGTAGGTTTGATAGATTCATTGTGGGTAGAAGTAGTGACAAAGTTGTTATGAAGGTGAGGCAAGATCATCCTGGGTGTAAGAGCAATCATGCATCACCCAAAAATATTTCTGGTTTATTTTTTAATAAGGTCTATCTTGTGCATAGCTGCTATTTATGGAAACATCCTATTTTTAGTAAGCTGGTTATATGATCTCAAAATGTTCTGATTTCACAATTGGGGGTTCATCTTAGTTATATCAGCCTACCAGTTTAGTTTCATTTCCACATCATTAGTATTCATGAAGTTATTGAGGGTTTTGGGTATGAAATCTTTCAAGTCAATTTTGAAGGCCTTAGAGGCTGTGAATCACGATCAACACCTGGTTGACTAGCACTTGCATGTATCAAGCACTATAAATCTCATCATGGCATTTTTGAAAAGTAGTTACAATAGAAAAATAGAGCTATGGTTAAAAGTTATGGCCTCCAAGAGTTGGGCTACCTAAAAGCACATTTTTTTAATTTTTTTTGAGCCGACCCTATTTTAATAATTGTGAAAATAAAATAATTCTTTGTTTTGTCATCCTTAAGGGCTAAATTTCTAGAACCTTCTTGGGCGGTGGAAATTTCCTATATAAAGAAGGCCTATAGTGTTGTCTAGGGTAGTTCGGGGTGGAGATCTGGGTAATGATTCGAGGCTTTGTCCTATAGAATATTGTAAGGGAAAATGCCCATGTAGCTTTGCATATTGTAATTCTAAAAATTTTAATTCCACATTTGTGCAGATAATAAGAAGCCCATTTTCTATTCTTGCAAATTTTTGTTTTTTCTTTGTTTCTATTATATGTTTCTGGTATTAAGGGGAGCACTCTTCATCAAGTGGTATCAGAGTAGGAGTTCCTAGGTGTGTAAATAGATCACTGAATATGAGTTCGTTTGCACCTGGACCATGGTTAGGGTTTCAGTGAGCAGCACGAAAATGCCTCCATGAAGAGAACATGGTGGAAGAGTTGGTGGTGTCACACTTAAGGTTAGAGCACTCCAGAGACAAGTGCAAGTATTGCAAGAAGAGATTCACTGAGGAATGAATCTTAATGTCAAAGATGAAAGTGAGGATGAAGCTAGAGAAGGAAATTATGATCAAGAAAGAGAAGTTGAAGTTTTGAATCAAGATGAAGAAAGACTTTTCTAGGCCATTTCCAAGATTGGGAAAAGACCTAAGATTGAGGTTCCTACATTTTTCAGGGAATCTTAACCCAGAGGAATTAATCGACTGGATCAATGAATGTGAAAAATATTTTGAGTATGAAGATATTGAGGATCCTGATAGGGTCAAGTTTGCGAAGGCCAGACCAAAGGATCATGCAAAGATCTGGTGGAAAGAGATTCAATTAGAGAGAAATAGAAGAGGAAAGGATAAAATCACAAGATGGGATCAGATGGTTGATAAATTGAAGTGACAGTTCATTCTTGTTGATTATGAGCTTGACCTACTAAAGAAAATGCAAAGTTTGAAGCAAGCAAGAAGATATGTTCAGGAGTATATAGAGGAGTTCTATTGAATCCTCATCAGAATAGGCCATGTTGAAGCTGATAAGGAAAAATTTTCCTATTACCTTAATGGGTTGAGGCCGAGCATTCAAGAGGAGTTGAATCTAGTTCAAATGAATAGTATCGAAGAGGCATACCATTTTTCCCTAAAAGTAGAGGAAAAGTTGAACAAGAAGTTCGAGAGCAGACAAAATGGAAGAGGTCGTGGTGCATGATCTAGTGGATGGTCTTATGGAGGCCAAAATGAAGATCCAAAAAAGAAGGATGAGGCTAGTAGCAGTCAGAATCAGAGAGGAAAAAATTCCAATCATTTACCGGACCAAAATGATAGTGATCAGAGAGGAAGAGGAAGAGGACAAGGATCTGGAAGAGGAGGCTTTCGTGGAACATGTTTTCACTTTGGAGAAGAAGGTCATAGGTGTTGGAAACAATTTTCTGAAGGAAATTGCTACTCAAATTATGTATTGTCTTTGATGTCACACAATGTCATAGTCCGCAGAAATCAGTTACTACCGAGCTCAGTCGGTCTGCCAGACAGGAATATTAGTGTTTACCAGGTTCAGTCAATTGTCGAAGAAAAGTTAGTGTTTACCGAGTTCAGTTGGTTGTCAAAGAAAAGTTAGTGTTTACCGAGTTCAGTCGGTTGTCGAAGAAAAGTTAGTGTTTACCAAGTTCAGTCGGTTGTCGAAGAAAAGTTAGTGTTTACCAAGTTCAGTCGGTCATCGAAGAAAAGTTAGTGTTTACCGAGTTCAGTTGGTTATCGAAGGTAAAGGATTGTCAGTGTTTACCGAGTTCCCTCGGTCTCTGAAAGTTTATAGAAAGTTATGGTCATCGAGCACTGTCGGCCCTTGAAGGATTTTTGCAAATAGAGTTTTCTTAATTCAGCCGACTGTTATACTAAATAATGTCGATTTGACAAATCTAAAATCATATAAATAAAAGGTCAAATGTGAAAAATAAACAAGAAAATATAGCAGAAGATTTATAGAAGAAAGATAGGAAAGGTGTGTGCAAATTTGTGAAGGATGTTCAGATATCCTTGAGGTGCAGCAGAGATTTATTCGATCAGAAAGGATCAGACTTATGCAGAATAGAGATCTATAATCAGCAAGATAGTTGCATTATTATACAGGTCATTTTTCATTGTTACCTTCTTATCATTGTAACAGTGAATTTTAAATCTCTTAACCGAGTTGGTTTAACAACCATATTGTAAATCCTCTAACAAGGTGACAATTCCATTGAATTGTTTTCAAGACCTCTTACCAGGCCACTCCTAGCAGGGTGATTAAATCCTCTAACAAGGTCACACCTAACAGTGTGTTTTGTAACCTTTTACCGGGTTGGCTTCTAACCGGGCATCACTTCAAAAAAGTGAAAATCAGTATCTAGATACATTGGTGGTTTTTCCCATATTGGGTTTCCATGTTAAATCTTGTGTCTCTTGTGTTCTTAATTGCTTTCTCAATCATATACATGTGTTGATGAATATCTAAAGATAATTTTGCTAATACTTTCTAGATCTTCAAAGTTACTGCAATCTATTTACCGAGTGCTAAAACAGATAACATTGTTAAGATATCTTAAGGGATCTGGAAAGAATTAATTATGAAGTTATTTATGGTTGACTGATTCACCCCCCCCACTCTCAGTCACTTCATCCATATTCCATCAATTGGTATCAGAGCTTTTGGTGCTTGCAGGAAGGGTTTCAAGGACCTAAGCTAAAGATCAGGATGTCTTACAAGAGGAAAATTCCAAAGCTCAACAGAGATAACTTTTCAATATGGCAAGGTCTCATGTGACTTCATCTGGCTTCCATTGGTGATTCAGGATGCAAATACATTGATGAAGAATACACAATTCCTAATGGCACATTAACTGTTGAAGACATTGCAGATAAAAAGACTCACAACACCATGATGATAGACATTGCATCTACTCTCAGCTATGAAGAATTTGATGATATTAAAGACTGCACTACTGCATATGAAATGTGGATGGCACTGAAGAAAATATATGGTGGTGATGCAAATGTGAAAAGAGCCAAAGCAGAAAGCCTAAGAGGACAGTTTGACAAGATGAATATGAAGGAAGATGAAAACATTGCAAAATATGTTGAAAGAATCAAAGCAAGTGTAAGTGCAATTAGAGCTTCTGGAGGAACAATCTCAGATGAGACTGTTATAAGTAAGGTACTCAGAACATTACTCCCTATCTATGCAATAAGAGTATCAGCTATTCAAGAAAGAAGATGTGAAACAAACCACAATATAACTTTGGATGCTTTAGTTGGAAGATTGACAGCTTTTGAATTAGACAACTATGATAACTATGTTCCAAATTCCAAAAATATTGAATCAGCATTTGAGGCCAAGGTTTCACTAAAGAAGAACAAGAAAATTAAAGAAGTTCAGTCAGAAAGTGAAGAAGTATCAGAAGAAAGTTCTGATAGTGATCTTGAAATTGTAGAAGCATTACTTGCAAAGAAGTACTCTAGAGGGAAAGGTAAATATAAAGGTAAAACTCCTTTAATCTATTTTTCATGTGAAGAAATTGGACATATTGCAGCTAGGTGCCCAAATAAGCAAGTCAAGGAAGAGAAGAGAAGTCACAAGTACTATGGCAAAAAGAATTTCAAATCATACAATGATAAAGGTAAGAAAACATGTTTTATGGCTAAAGATTCTGATGATAGTGAAGAACAAATTGTTTTTATTGCTATAAAAGATGAATCTGATGATGATGAAGATAAGATGGCACTTATTTCTCATATAAGAAAAGATGATATATGGATAATAGACAGCGGATGTTCACACCACATGACTGGTGACAAGACAAAATTTGAATATCTAGAAGACTGTGATAGTGGTAATGTAAGATTTGGAAACAATGAACCTAGTTGTATAAAAGGAAAAGGAAGAATCTCATTAACCAAAGAACTCATATGTGATAATGCTTATTGGGTTGAAGGACTAAAACATAATCTTCTAAGTGTAGCACAGCTAATCAACACTAGTTTCAAAGTTGAATTCATGAATGGTCAAGCAAGACTGCTGGATGGAAAAGGAAAACTCATTGGATCAGGCAAACAAACAAAAGGTAACTTATTTTATCTTGATCTTAGTGAATATTCATGCCTTATTGCTCAAATAGAAGAAAGTTGGCTATGGCACAAAAGGTTATGTCATGTGAATTTTGATAACATGATAAAAATAAGAAAATTCAAGAAGGTTAGAGGCATTCCTACTTTGAAGAAACCTGACACTGGTCTATGTAAGAATTATCAGATTGGCAAAATGAGTAAAACTAGTTTCAAGAGTAAGAACTATCAGTCTAAAGAAATTTTGGAAATTGTGCATACTGATTTATGTGGACCTATTGGAATACAAAGCTATACTGGAGATAAATTCTTTATTCTTTTCGTTGATGATTATTCTAGAATGATGACTGTTATGTATTTAAGAGAAAAATTAGAAGCATTTGAAAAGTTCAAATGGTACTTAGCAAGAGTGGAAAAGGAAAGAGGGAAAAGATTGAAATGCTTAAGATCAGACAGAGGTGGTGAATTCATCTCCCATATTTTAACAACTTTTGCAGTGAAAGAGGAATCAAAAGATAGGTATCAACTCCTAGAACTCCTGAGCAGAATGGAATAGCAGAAAGAAGAAACAGATCTATTATGGATTGTGCAAGGACTCTAATGATAGAAAAGAACATCGCTATAAAGTACTGGAAGGAAGCTATCAGCACTGCAGTTCATACCTTGAACTGAGTACAATTGAAGAAAGACACATTCAAAACTCCTTATGAATTATGGTATGGCTATAAACCCAATGTAAGTTACATGAAAATATTTGGTAGCAAGTGTTATATCTTAAAAGAATCTAGAAGAAATAAATTTGATGTGAAAAGTGATGAAGGAATATTCCTAGGATATTCTAGCAAAAGCAAGGCATACAAATGTCTGAACTTATCTACTCACAAAGTCATAGAAAGTATACATGTAAAATTTGATGAGTTTGCAGAAAAGACCGAGGAAGAAAGAAAAAGGGAACCTGAGAACTACAGAAGATTCATTTACATTGAACCTGAAACATTGGCAAACACAACTATCAGTAAGGAAACTATATCTACCGAGCTGAGCACAGTTACTGAGTCACAAACTGAGTCACAGGAAGAAGTGCAAACCGAGTCATAGGAAGAAATTCAGACCGAGTCTCAGCCTGAAGTTACCGGGCAAATATCTATCGAGCCCGAGCAACCTGAAGAAGAGATCCTAGAAGACAACAGCATGAATCATTCAAAAGGAAAGGAACCTATACTAGCCAAATATGTCAGAAGACATCATACACCAAATCAAATCATTGGAAACAAATCAGATGGTACTATGACAAGAAGCAAGCTAAAAGGTACATGTCTACTTACTAATTTTGAACCTAGAAATATCAAAGATGCATTGGAAAATGAAAGTTGGATTGAAGCAATGAATGAAAAATTAGAACAAATACAAAAGAACAAAACTTGGACTCTTGTACCTAGACCTAAAGATAAGAATGTAATTGGAACAAAATGGGTATTAAGGAATAAGCTAAATGAAGATGGTCAAGTATCTAGAAACAAAGCTAGACTGGTATGTAAAGGTTATTCTCAAGAAGAAGGTATAGATTATGGAGAAACTTTCACTCTTGTTGCAAGATTAGAAGGTGTAAGAACTCTACTTGCTTATGCAGCACACAAAGGATTTAAGGTATATCAGATGGATATAAAATCTGCATTTCTCAATGGAATTCTTGATGAAGAAGTTTACATTGAACAACCTGAAGGTTTTGTTGATCCAGATAAAAGGGACATGGTCTACAGGTTACACAAAGCATTGTAGGGTTTGAAATAAGCTCCTAGAGCATGGTATGAAAGACTCCATAACTATTTGATTCAGATTAATTTCAAAAGAGCTAATGATAATAGCAATCTGTATATTAAAGAAGGATCGGATGACAAAATTGTATTGGCAGAAATATTTGTGGATGATACTATATTTACAGGGAATGAGGATCAGTGCAAAGAATTTTTAGAGCAAATGAACAAAGAATTTGAAATGTCTATGTTTGGTTTAATAAAATTCTTTGTTGGTCTTCAAATTCAGCAAAGCAAGAATGGTATATACATTACTCAATCTAAATACATTAAGGAAATACTTAAGAAGTTTGGTATGGAATATTCAAAACTAGTTGGTACACCCATGTGTACTAGACTGAAACTTACCAAAAATGATGATTCAAAAGAAGTTGATCAGACCCTATACCGATCTATGATTGGAAAATTGCAGTATGTAGTACATACAAGACCTGATATTGCCTTAGCAGTTGGTATAGTAGCTAGATTCTCAGCAAAACCTAAGGAAAATCACATGATGGAAATCAAAAGAATCTTAAGATACTTAAGAGGAACTGAAGAATATGGTTTGTGGTATAAATTTGGAGGCAATCTAGACTTAAAAGTGTTTACTAATGCTGATTGGGCAAGAAACATTGATGACAGAAAAAGCACAAGTGGTGGAGCATTTTTTCTTGGAAAAAGACTGGTATCCTGGACTAGTAAAAAGCAAAATTGCACATCTCAATCCACAGCTGAAGCAGAATATGTTGCTGCTGTAGTAAACTGTTCAAATATTGTTTGGTTTAAATAGTTATTAGAAGGTATGAAGGTTGAAATCAAAGAACCGGTTGTTATATTTTGTGACAATACCAGTGCAATAAACATTTCAAAGAATCCAGTGATGCATTCCAAAACCAAGCATATTGCTATTAAATATCACTTTGTCAAAGAATTGGTGCAGGATAAGGAAATCAGATTAGAATATATTCATACAAAAGAACAGATTGCAGACATTTTTACCAAACCATTACCTAAGGATGCATTTGTGTATCTAAGAGGTAAGTTAGGGGTCATTCCCCTATCCGAGGCTCACTAAATACAGTTTTAGTGATGCATCAACCAGAACATGATTGAAAATCAACTAGTTGATGCAGCATATTCAAGGAATCATTGCATATGAATCAGTACTTGAGGTACATTAATTTTCACTGATAATATGTGAATTGTCTTTGGCATGTGTTGTCAAAGAGGGAGTGTTTTCTATGTCTTTTCTATTACTTCAAGAAATTTTCAATAGTCAGAAGGAAGAATTTTCAAGATACAGGAAGTTTGCTGATAGAGGGAGATTTGAATCTGAACCGAGCTAACTCTTTCAAATTTCTTATGATATGACATATTGTGTTCCCATCAATGCCAAAGAGGGAGATTGTTGGAAACAATTGTCTGAAGGAAATTGCTACTCAAATTATGTATTGTCTTTGATGTCACACAATGTCATAGTCCGCAACAATCAGTTACTGCCGAGCTCAGTCAGTCTGCCAGACAAGAATATTAGTGTTTACCGAGTTCAGTCGGTTGTCGAAGAAAAGTTAGTTTTTACCGAGTTCAGTCGGTTGTCAAAGAAAAGTTAGTGTTTACCGAGTTCAGTCGGTTGTCGAAGAAAAGTTAGTGTTTACGGAGTTCAGTCGGTTGTCGAAGAAAAGTTAGTGTTTACCGAGTTTAGTTGGTCATCGAAGAAAAGTTAGTGTTTACCGAGTTCAGTCGATTATTGAAGGTAAAGGATTGTCGGTGTTTACCGAGTTCCCTCGGTCTCCGAAAGATTATAGAAAGTTATGGTCACCGAGCACTATCGGCCCTTGAAGGATTTTTGCAAATAGAGTTTGCTTAATTCAGCTGACTGTTATACTAAATAATGTCGATTTGACAAATCTAAAATCATATAAATAAAAGGTCAAATGTGAAAAATAAACAAGAAAATATAGTAGAATATTTACAGAAGAAAGACAGGAAAGGTGTGTGTGAATTTGTGAAGGATGTTCAAATATCGTTGAGGTGCAGCAGAGATTTATTCAATCAGAAAGGATCAGACTTATGCAGAATAAAGATCTGTAATCAGCAAGATAGTTGCATTATTATACAGGTCATTTTTCATTGTTACCTTCTTATCATTGTAACAGTGAATTCTAAATCTCTTAACCGAGTTGGTTTAATAACCATATTGTAAATCCTCTAACAAGGTGACAATTCCATTGAATTATTTTCAAGACCTCTTACCAGGCCACTCCTAGCAGGGTGATTAAATCCTCTAACAAGGTCACACCTAACAGTGTGTTTTGTAACCTTTTATTGGGTTGGCTTCTAACCGGGCATCACTTCAGAAAAGTGAAAATTAGTATCTAGATACATTGGTGGTTTTCCCATATTGGGTTTCCACGTTAAATCTTGTGTCTCTTGTGTTCTTAATTGCTTTCTCAATCATATACATGTGCTGATGAATATCTAAAGATAATTTTGCTAATACTTTCTACATCTTCAAAGTTACTACAATCTATTTACCGAGTGCTAAAATAGATAACATTGTTAAGATATCTTAAGGGATCTGGAAAGAATTAATTGTGAAGTGATTTATGGTTGACTGATTCACCCCCCCCCCTCTCAGTCACTTCATCCATATTCCATCAATAGGGCCTTTGAATGTCCTCAACACCAAGGAAGGACAAATGGGAGAACTCAAGACTGGGCTAGGGTTGCACATGTAGATGAAGATGTCAGATCATCACATTCTAAAGATGTTGAAAGAGGTGAAATGCTAATTAATAGGAGAGTCCTGTTGAGTAGTGAGAATGAACTTGAGCAAAGGAGGAGCTTGTTTCACACTAGGTACAAGTGTGAAGGAAAATGCTATGATGGGATTATTGATAGCAGAAGCACTGATAATTTGGTGTCAAAAGAGATGGTGAAAAATTTGAAGCTTAAGAGAGAGAAACACCCACATCCATATCGGATTGCCTAGGTATAGGATGACCACAAGGTCATGGTAAGTGAACAGTGCCTAGTAAATTTCAAGATTTGTGGATACCATGATGAGGTAGTATGTGATATCATACCTATGGATGCATGTCATATGTTGTTGGGTAGACCATGGCAATTTTATAGGCATGCTATACATGCTAGTCATACGAATACCTATTCCCTGACAAAGGATGGAGTGTGACATAAGCTAAAGCCATTGAAGGAGACAGAAGAAAAGGTATGTGGTAATGTAGAAATAAATTTTGTTGATGGAAGAAAATACCTAGATGGTATGAGACATGAGCATGTGCATTTTTCTTTAATTCCAAAAGCTGGTATAGAGGAAGTAGAAGATGTTCCTATAGAAGTTGAAAATTTGTTGAATGAGTTTCAGGATATTGTATCTGATAATGTGCATGACAGATTACCACCAGTCAAGAAGATCAGTCATCAGATAGAATTGATCCCAGGAGCTAGTTTTCTGAATAAGGTAGCCCACAAAATGACACCAGCAGAAAGTGAAGAGTTGAACATATGAGTACATGAGTTGTTATAGAAGGGGTTGATTCAAGAGAGCCTGAGTCCATGTTTCGTACTAGCAGTATTAGTACCAAAAAAGAATGGAGAATGGAGGATGTGTATAGATTCTAGGACTATAAACAAGATCACAATCAAGTATAGGTTTCCATTGCCATGAATGGATGATATTATGAACTATTTGAGTGGAGCTATGTATTGCTCAAAGATAGATATAGAGAGTGGATATCACCAGATTTAGATCTAAGAAGGAGATGAATGGAAGACTACTTTCAAGGCAAAGGAAGGATTGTATGAGTGGTTAGTCATATGTTTTGGGCTAACCAATGCACCAAGTACTTTCATGTGGTTGATGAATGAGGTTATGAAGGAATTTCTTACTAAGTTTGTCATTGTTTACCTAGATTATATTTCAATCTTTAGTAAGACATTGGACGAGCATATGATGCATATTCGTATGGTGTTTGAGAAGTTAAGGGAAGAGATATTGTTGATTAATTTGAAGAAGTGCAGTTTTGTGAAGAAGGAGTTAGTGTATCTCAGATTTGTAGTTTTAGCAAAAGGTCTGAAAATAGACCCCAAGAAAGTGCAGGCTATCCTTGAATGGCTAGCTCCAAGGAGTGCTACTGAGTAAGATCTTTTCATGGTTTGGATAGCTTTTACTGAAAGTTTATAAAAAAATTTAGCAGTATTTGTGGACCCTTGACTGAAACAATGAGAGGGGATAGAAAAGATTTTAAGTGGACTAATAGGGCAGAAAAGAGTTTTCAATTGTTGAAATAAAAAGTTATAGAATAGCCTATTTTAGCACTTCTAGATTTTAATAAGGTGTTTCAAGTAGACTATGATGCTAGTGGTACTACAATAAGAGTTGTTATGAGCCAAGAAAGTAAACCTATTGCTTATTTTAGTGAGAAGTTGAATGATGCGAAGAGAAAATAGTATGTTTATGATTAGGAATTTTATGCTATAGTTCAAGCATTAAAGAAGTGGAGACACTATCTGCTTCCTAAGGAGTTTGTTTTGTATACTGATCATCAAGCTTTTCAATATTTAAATAGTCAAGGAAAGTTGAATCAAAGGCATTTGAAATGGGTTGAGTTTTTGTAGAGTTATACATTTATTTTGAAACACAGGAGTGGAAAGTCTTACAGGGTTGCAGATGCTCTTAGCAGAAGGCAACTATTGCTAATAGAGATGTAGATTGAGGTGGTTGGGTTCAAGGAACTTAAGAATTTGTATCTAGAGGATCCTAAATTTGGTGAAGCTTAGAAAGCTTGTACAAAACCTATTTCTCTAGACATGATGAAGTGGTTGGATTTCATCATCTAGGATGGTATACTATTCAAAGGGAATTGGTTATGCATTCCCTGAAGTTCTATGAGGGATAATCTCATCAAGGAGAAGCATAGAGGAGGATTGGTTAGACATTTTGTTTGTGATAAAATCATTGCTATTATTAGTGAGAACTATTATTGGCCATAATTGTAGCAAGATGTCAAGAAGTTTGTACAGAGTTGTAGAGTATGTCGGATGGCGAAAGGAGTGAAGCAAAATACAAGATTGTATCAGTCATTACCTATACCAAAGAAACCTTGAGAGGATATCAGTATGAATTTTTTTCTTGGTTTACCGAGGACTCAGCAGGGATATGATTCAATTTTTGTGGTAGTTGATAGATTTTCAAAGATGGCACATTTCATTCCTTGCAAGAAGACTAATGATGTTGTTCATATAGAAGAATTATTTTTCAGAGAAGTTGTGAGGCTACATGGTTTGCTAAAGAGTATAGTTTCAGATCGGGACACTAAGTTTGTTGGATATTTCTGGCATACATTATGGAAGAAGTTAAAGACAGATTTGAAGTTCAATTCATCACATCATCCATAAACTAATGGATAGACAGAGGTGGTGAGTAGGAGTTTGGAAAATTTGCTGAGATGTTTGGTTGGAGATAAGCCAATAGGATGGGATTTGATTTTACCACGAGTAGTATTTGCATACAATAATTTTTTCAACAGGAGCACTAGTAGATCACCTTTGCAGATTATATATGGAAATAGTCCCAAAAATGCATCTGAGTTGAGGAAGATAGATAAATGAGAGATAAGTAGTGCTGATCCTAAGGATTTTGTAGAACATTTGAAGAACATCCATAAGTAGGTGAGGAAGCACATTACCAATATGAATGTGCAATATAAGGCTAAGGCAGATGACAAAAGGAGGCATAAGGAATTTCAACTTTGAGATGAAGTCATGGTTCATTTACGGAAGGAGCGATTTCCAGTTGGTACATATAACAAGCTGAAAATAAGGAAGTTTGGGCCATGTAAGATACTGAAGAAGCATGATTCAAGAAATGCCTATGAGGTAGAATTAACACTACAAGCATGGAAAAATGTAAATATTTTTGTATTTTCAAAGAAATTTTGCAATTTTTTTTGTATTTTTGAAATATAAATGCAAGAGCATAAAATAAAGCATGTAAGATCTAACATAGAATGCAAATATAACACCAAAAAGAAAGATTTTTCTATCATGGGTTCACCAAAATGTAAAGGATAAAATATGTGATGGGGTCCTAGAACAATGGTTTGCACATAAAAGAGACCCCAAGACCAATATTTTATACATACATTTGAATTATAAGGGGATGGAATGTAAATATGGAAATGATGATGTTGAATTGAAGAAATCAAGCTACTTACCTCCAAAAAAACTTGCTAAAAACCTTGTCAAATAGTCTCAGAAACTGTTGATTTTTATAATCTGACACTAAAACTACAAGATCTACAAAGCCTAGAAATATTTTTCTTTTCTGAGGTCAGGTCATCTTTGACCTAGATAACATGGCAAGGTCTTACCCTAGGGTAGGATCCTACCCCTCACAGCTCTGAAAGAAATTGTGTTTGTGAATCTCAGAAGTTGGTCGAAAAGGGTATCTAGATCTGCACTTTAATTTGCTTCCTTGTACCTGTACTTACATGAAAAATGGTTTTTTTTTTTGGATGAGGGGTTTTCCTTAGTGAAACACTAATTTGGAATCAACCTTAATAATGAAATTGAAATAGATAATGTTAGCAAGTAGTAGAAGTAGATCTAATAATGAAGTTATGATATTTAATAGATGTACTTCAAATGTAAATAAGTATGTTGATATGAAAGCTTGAACATAACATTAACAAATGTAAATCAAAACCTTCATGATTGTATGCTTGGAATCCACCTTGAGGGAAAGATGAATGGATCTTGAAGATGGACAAAGGATCTTGAAGGAAGATCACACCACCATGATGGATAGATCTAGGATTTGAAATGATGAATTTTGAATGCTTGAACCAAATCCCTTGAAAGGCTTGAATGCTTAAATCCTTGATCTTCAAAGGAGAACATGAATGGAGATAAGGGATTAAATTCTTCCTTGAAAATTCTTGATGAAATGCTTGCTTGAAATATTGTGAAGACTTGATTACTTGATTTCGTGATGGAGAAAATGAGAGAGGAAGACTTCCTTTTATAGTGATCTAGGGCACAAACTCATAGAGAAGGCCAACATTAGAGAATTAAATCCCAATTAACCTTAACCCTTAGAAAGGGACCTATATTAAATGCAATTTAAGAGTTTCAAAGAGAGGAACAACCAACCTAAAAGCGGGAAAATAAACTTTCCAAAACTTGACATCCTGAAACTTCTGAAAACTAAAATTTGGACCTATGGTCAGGGATGAGGTAGTCTCTGCCCTAGATCAGGGACAAGGTCATCCTTGACCTAGGTTAGAGACTAGGTCTTCCTTGACCCTCAAGGTCATCCTTGACCCAATCAAGGTGCTTTACATGACCTCAAACCACTTACTCAGAAGGATAAACTCTCTTAACATGGAAGTGCTTCGATATTAAGATGATATAAGAACAAATAATAAATTTTCATGAGATTGAAGAGGTTATCCAAAGTCTATACATGTTATTCCAACTAATACTGAAGACCTCATCAAACCATAAAAAGGATACTATACCAAAGGATACCAAGGCCACTAGAGAGACCGAGTCTTCCAAAGATCAAAACCAAGTGCTAGTAATACCTACTAAGATAGAAGAAGAAGTACGAGGAGAAAGAAGACACTCAAGAAGAAAAAGAGGTAAATAAACATTAAGACAAGGAGATGAAAGAGAAACGTGAAGAAAAATATGAGAAAATCTAAGATTCAAATACTGTTACATCTAATGCAAAGAAGGCATCTACAAAAAATGAAAAATAAAAGAAGGGGAAACATGAAATAGAGAGGGTTGATTTGAGACAACCTATTTTGATATCAAAGTTCAATATATCTCCACAATGACCCCTAAGGAATTATCATAATTTGGTGATTTTCTCAAAAGGATTGAATAACCAGACAAGTTACTTACCAAGAAATAGAAAACAAATGTACTTGAAAATGTTAAAGAGATTATACAAGAGATTGTACTTGAGGCTAACATAAATGAGAAAAGTGATATATACAACCAATTGGGTGAATTGGTGAGTCAAATTAATCAACAAGGTAACAAGGTTAGTGAATATTTATTGCAACTACATAGGAATAAGATATAAGATAAAATAATTGAATAATTAATTCAATCTGTGGCAGTTGACAAGGTAACACTTTTTGTATTAGTTACCAAGTTAGAAAAAGAATTGCAAGATATTATTTCATTATTTCAAAAAATTTGTTTGATTTCTAAATTCCTAAATGATATAAAAGAAAAAGATGAATTAGTGGAAAATGATTTGACTGAGCAACTAGACAAGGTAATATTTGAGCCTTATACATTCAAGGTATGTTATCAATGGCTTAAGAACCTAATGGGAGTGCAACATGAGTTAAGGAATGAGGAGAATAAAATTAGGATGAAACTCATGGAGCTACAAATATTTTGGCTACCACAAATAGAGTCAATACAAAAGAAGACTTTGAAGGAAAGACTTAGTGAACACCCATGATGTAAGTGCTATGGATAGCATGATAAGTCTTTCCATTGATATTTGTGAACACATTGTGTTTTTCCAAACAATAAAAGATTCATGGTAGGAATAAATAAAAGATGCACATAAGAGGTATAAAAGTATTTTTTATAAGATCCATCCACTAGATAAACAATAAATAATCATTTTTGACATTTTTGTTAAAAAGGGGGATAATAGAGTGTTATGGTAAAAGCATAATATTCTATAGGCATAAAGAAGATATATATATATATATATATATATATATATATATATATATATATATATATATATATATATATATATATATATATATATATATATATATATATATATATATATATATATATATATATATATATATATATATATATATATATATATATATATATATATATATATATATATATATATATATATATATATATATATATATATATATCTGTGTGTGTGTGTGTATGTATGTATATGTGTGTGTGTGTGTGTGTGTGTGTGTGTGTGTGTGTCTATATATATATATGTATATGTATATGTATATGTATATGTATATGTATATGTATATGTATATGTATATGTATATATGTATATATATATATGTATGTATATATATATATATATGTATATCTATATATCTATATATAGATATATACATATATACATATATACATATATACATATATACATATACATATACATGAAGACCGAGTGGACAATCACAGTATTGACTGAGCATCAGCAATTTTATATTTGAAGAGAATTTAATTTTGGAGCTAACATTGTTGAATTCTTGGATTATGTAAAATGAGTTGACTTTATTTATTGATTGTTTGGAAGCATTAAATGCATTGTAAAACATTTTATTATAAATCTTTAAGATATTTGAGATGATTCTAGAAAAGGAGCCAGAGAACATAAAGTGGGTAGATTCAATGAATCTGACCTAACCCTAAGATCTACGAATGAGATTGAGCAGCAAAAGATGAGTTAACCTAATTGAGGAAAATATAAGGGAACTTGAGCATTATGATATGAATGTACATGGAGAACAAGAGAATGCTAGAAGAGGAAAGTTCTATTGACTGAATAAGTAGAAAAGGCTGAAGGAGAATTGTGGTGATTGCTTGAAGAAAAGTTTTGAGTAGATCAGAGATGGAAATGGAAAAGTTTCAAAGTCAATAAACCAACATTAGTGTATAGAATCAGATCTGATCAATCCTAACAGTCATATGTTAAATCCTTTGAATAAGGCTACATTATAATGGAGTGTATGTAAGTCCTATGACTAGGCTCACTTTTAACAGGGTGATTGAAATCCTTTAACTAGGTCACACCTGATAGTGTGGATTGTAACCTTTGATAGGGTTGGCTTTTTACTGAGCTCACTTTACAAGAGTAAAAATAATAGTAGCATGTTACAAAATGGTTTTCCCCAAATTGGGTTTCCACTATAAATCCCGTTGTTAATACTTGTGTGAATGTTTTGGTTTGAATATTACTATGTTTTGCAAGTTAAGTTACAACTGGGCAGTGGACTACATTATTAGATGTTTCTATTATTGAATCAGTGATGACTGAGTTTGTTTTTGTTATTGGATCTGATTTGAGGATAAGTTTTTGAGATTTTTTTATACATCAGGACCTGAGAACAATTGATTCACCCCCCTCTCTATTTTTCTAAATCATATTAACAATTGGTATCAGAGCCAAGTTTCTTATTATTAGTGTTGACAAAAATCAAGTTTAAAGGGGCTTGAAGAAAATGATCAAGATGTATAAGAAGGAGGTATCGAAGCTGAACAAGGAAAACTTCCCTACATGGAAAAGCTTGATGAAGCTGCATCTAGCCGATATTGGTGACTCTGTAAAGTACTACAATGAGAATGGTCATGTCTCACCTGTTGCACCTTTGATTGCCAAAGAAATAAGAGCTAAGAAAGAACATAATTAGGAAATGCTAGAAATTGCATCTTCCCTAAGCTATCTAGAATTTGAAGACATTAAGGACTGGACAATTGCTAAGGATATGTGGGACACTCTTGCAAGGATCTATGGTGGTGACTTGAATGTGCTAAAAGAAAAGGCCGAGAGTCTTAGAGGTAAGTTTGATGAAATGAGAATGCAAGAAGGTGAAAACATTGCACAATATTATGGTAGAATAAAAAAAAGTTTTGAATACTATTAGAGGAGAAAATGGAGCTATTAATGATGAAACTATAATTGGGAAAGTGCTAAGAACCTTGCATCCTATATATGCTATTAAGATCATAGCTATTCATGAATCTAGATGTAACTCTACTAATGTGCTTACTTTGGAAACTTTGGCTGGTAAGCTGACTACTTTTGAACTCTCTAACTATGATAATTTCACTGTTGGAAGCATTGGAAATGTTGAATCTACTTTCAAGTCACAGCTAGTTCTGAATAAGCCAAAGAAAGAAAAAGAAAGATGAATTAGTGAAAGTGAAAGTGAAAGTGATAGTGAAAGTGATAGTGACACTTCTGATGAAGACCTAGAAGATCTAGAAGCTCTTATGGCTAGAAGACTAAGAAGGGGTAAAGGAAAGTATAAAGGTAAACCCCCTATTATATATTTTGCATGTAATAAAGTTGGTCATATTGTTGCTAGATATCTTGACAGGAAGGATAAAGATGATGAAAGGAAAAGAAAACACAAACACAGAAAAGATGACAGAAGCCACAGATGGAATAGAGACTACAAGGGAAAAGATAAGAAATCTTGTTACATTGCTAAAAAAGAGACTGACACTGATAGTGATGATTTTGAAATTGAGGTAGTTTATGTTGCAATGAAAGATGAATCTGATGAGGATGAGAAAATTGCATTGATATCCTATGAGAACAAGAATGATAAATGGATTATTGATAGTGGTTGTTCACATCACATGACTGGTGAAAAAAATAAGTTTGAGACTCTACATCATTATAGAGGTAAAAGTGTAAAATTTGGCAATGATGCACCATGACTTGTTAGAGGAAAAGGTTTGATTAAAGTAATTGATAAGATATCTTGTGAAAATGCATATTGGGTTGAAGGTCTTAATTACAATTTGTTAAGTGTTGCTCAGCTTAACAAAATTGGTTACCGAGTGGAATTTCATCACAACCAAGCTAAAATATTTAATGCTACTGGAGAACTGATTGGAAGTGGAGATCAGACTAGAGGTAATTTTCTCTATCTTGACCTATCTAAAGAAACATGTTTAATTGCACAACTTGATGATATTTGGTTATGGCAAAATGGTTGTGTCATGTTAACTTTGATAATCTGGTAGAGATAAGTAAGAAGAAAAAGGTAAGAGGTCCACCTAGATTGAAGAAACCTAAGAATGTGATGTGCAAAGAATGTCAGTTAGGAAAAATGACAAATTCAAGTTTCAAGAACAATCCTTTACTTTTGAAAACATTTTAGATTTGGTTCATACTGACCTTTGTGGACCTATGGGTGTACAAAGTTACTATGGTGCTAGATACTTTATCTTATTTGTTGATGATCATACTAGAATGATGCATGTGATGTTTCTAAAAGAAAAATCTAAAGCTTTTCAATTCTTTAAGTGGTATTTTGCTAAAGTTGAGAAGGAGCCTGGTAGGAACTTGAAATGTCTTAAATCTAACCGAGGTGGAGAATTTACATCAAATGAATTTAATCTATTTTGCAATGATAGAGGAATTAAAAGGTAGATGTCTACACATAGAACACCTCCATAGAATGGTATAGCATGTCATGCCCCTGACAGTCTCAGGCTTTGTTTTTCTATGTTATGTTATGTTAGACTTCTATGAGTTTGAACTCTGATTTTGTTCTTTTGAACCTTGTCATTTGGATTAAATATGTTTATCTCTGTAATTCTGCCAGACACTCAGAGAATTATGTCTATTTCTATAGCTTAATGAGTCTTTTTCTGGTGTCAGATTCGGTTTAGACTGACTTTTGAATATTGGTTTGATTATGAAGATAAGGACAAACTAAATGGTTAGTCAATTGTCTGATTATTGATTCATTATTTTGGAATCCTTAACAATATGTTAGACATAATTAGAAATGGTTATATTATTATGGTTAATTGTATCTTGATGATTATCGATAGTATATAGAGAATTATTATTATTTGATGTTAATCAAATTTTGAAATTCAAAATAAATAAATTTGTATATATGTATTTTTATACATATAATTATGAGTGAATGTTTTAGTAAGTATGTGGTATTTCATTTACTAAAATTATATGAATTAACTAAGTTTGTATATCCTATTTTGTATGTTAGTAGGAGGTTAGTTTGATGAAGTGTTAGTAATTTTGCATTGATTAATGCACTGTTACCTTTGATGCTTAAGATAGTTTTCTTAACCTAAGATTGTCTAATGTTATTAAACATAGATATCTATCGCTAAGTCTTCTTATTTTTAATCTGGCTCGAAGACATGACTTATCGGTAGGGTTTTAATGCACTATCATCAAATTGAGGTGTTAGTGGGGTTTAAGCTATTTTTCAGGTTGTGGAATTGTACTTGGATGGACATTTGGTAGGAAATGTGTTGTGTTTACTGCAAGAGATAAGCTCACATTCAATGAACTTATCGATGAAGATTCATTGTTGTGTTTGATGACCACCATTAGCTCTGGTGAAGAGTTGCAGTTGAATATGACTCCATTTTTCACCATGTTATGCTGCGACAGTTTGGGTAAATAGTTGGTTATCGACCCATGTTACTATTGTATCTTACATGATAAGTGGCTTGGAATGGAAGGGGTTTTCACGGTAAAGTTAAACCCTTTTGTTCATGGTCATTTAGGAAGTTGGGTGTTTCATACTATTATCTTTGCATTTTGGGCTCTCTTGTACAGCACTTTGGCAGTCTGTGAAGCTCACCAGGCAGGGGCTAGCTTTGGCATTTTAGTTTTGGATACCTCCCCACATGAATACTAGGCAAGGGCATCTCTCACCTTATCCTCTATTTCCATTTTATGATTCTGCAAATGAATTATTAGGATGTTAATTACTACTGTTTGTTAGTCGATGAATGTGAGGTTTGTGATTGAAAACTCTGTGAGTTTTGGTCATGAACCGGTGTTGCTTCTTGGTTGGATTAAATAGTTTATTTAAGTTTATGGTGGTTATGTTTAGTGGAAGAATTCGAAATACATATTCTTATATGCTATTTTTGGGCATAATGTGTTGATGGGTTTTCATTGAGACTGGGTATGAAGTTGGTAGTGTTTTTTCATTAAGTCTGTGCCAAACTATGGGAGTTTAGTTGTTGCAAGTTGAATATGGTTATTCTATAGTGGGATTTGTGTCATTGTTTACTTGTTTTGGTCAGTGTTAAGGAGTTAGTAGGGTTTGAGAATTAGCATATTAATACAGTATGAAACTAGAATGAGTTTTTGTGTTAAAAGCTTCTTTTAGATCTTCTCGCACTATTCCTATTGTTAGGAACCTTGTAGCAACATAATGTATTCAATGTGAAAATTTTGGGTTATAAGATGAAATCAGGTTTTTCTATCACTGTTATAAACTAAATTTTGGTATCAATGTTTTCTTTTGAGCTGTATTGTGGAAAAGGGATTAGAGGTATTCATAGTGTTATCTGATACCTATCGTATTGTGAATTTACACTCTTGCAACATAGGTGTGGATTAAGGTACTTTGGGTGTACTCCTTTAGTTATTTGGTGTCGATGTTTTGTCAATGGGTGTTTGTCACTGTCTGTTTCAGTAAATAGTGATAATGTGGATATCTTTGGTTATACCAAAATTTGACTACAAGCTTTATGATTCATCAGAAATTAACACCAATGTGAATTATAGTTTGTATTAACATTAGGAAATGTTAGGAAATTCTTAGGAGAGTCAATTACTATCTTGTTCAGGCAGTAAGGAAAACCACTTTGGTATTTTGTTTAGAGGTAGAAGTCGATTATTATTATTATTCTATCATTATTTTATGTATTCGGCAGATTTAGTAGTTTATTAAGGTAGATGTATTCTGTGATAGAACTCAGATGTTTAGTATGGTTTTCTAATGCATATTTATGGACTTAAACTATTAATTACAAGTTTATGAAATTAGATATATATATATATATATATATATATATATATATATATATATATATATATATATATATATATATATATATATATATAATATATATATAATATATATATATATATATATATATATAGATATATATATATATATATATATATATATATATATATATATATATATATATATATATATATATATATATATATATATATATATTATATATATATATATATATACCTACTGGGATATGTATATGTATACACAAACCATGGTGTATACATGTACATACGCAACATGTATATAATAGATGCTATGATTATCATTCTGAACTATTAATTACAAGCTTATATAATTATATATACATATATGTATACCTGTTGGGATATGTATATGTATACACAAGCCATGGTGTATACATGTACATATGCCAACATGTATATAAGGTGTAAACTTGTAATAAATAGAGCAGGATGTATGGCCAATTAGTTTATTATAAATCGGTTATGGCAAGCTTGTATGTTTGTTAAAAGTGAAGGGTGTTGTGTTGATTCAGTTGATATATGATTATGTAGTTCTCTCTATTCAATGGAATCATGAAATTGATATGGACATTTTATTGTACATTTTCAGATTTAATATTAAGTTAATGTGGAGATTATTTTGATTGAATTTGTGATGGAGAAAGAATTGTGATCTTTTCATTTTTTGAGAAACATCACGTTTATGAATGTATGTTAAGGAATATGGTAACATGGTTTTATAATGGATCTCTGATTCTGTTTCAATTTTGTAAATTGATGCAATAGAAACGGAATTGTTAGTGAAATTATGTAATGTAGTTCATTTCACTGCTTTCATTCATTGCTAGATCAAGTTTTTTTTTGAGATATGCAAGTATGATCCTTAGATTGGGGGCTGACACTAGTCTAGTACCTTGTGATGATAGAATTTCTATCAGTTGTGACTGACACTAGTCTATATCCTTATGGGAAAGAATTTCTGTCAGTTGTTTAATTAAGTGATAATTATAAATTCAAGGGTTATGGGTTTCAATTAACAAGATAAAACATTATGGTTCCATCAGACATAATGGATTACTATGAGGTTCCTTACGGATACATAGCGTAGGTCCTTATGTGAACACCCATGAACTATTGGATCATTACTTTATCATTTTCTTTGCGAGTTTATTTCTGTTAGAAAGAAATTTAGTGCTTGATGATTTTCGTGTAAAAGAATGGAATTATGTTATTAGGTTTCAATTACATCTGTATTTAAATCTACATAAATGTTATATTATACTGACTATTATGGTTGCAGATATTTGGAGATGATTCACTTTCTTTATCATGTGACTCATCCCTGTTTGCTATTTGCGTTTGTGTTTACTTTTGATTTTCAAGTTTTTAGATGGATAAATCAATGAGTATGGGACAGTGGATAGCAGTTGTTAAGATTTATGGGAAACAGATCATTTCATGGTTATTAGTTATCAGATCTATTCGTAGAATGTAATAGATTTGGAAAGAAGGAAATTTGGTTTTTGGAACTTAATCTTTGAATAAAGAGTATTCTTATTACTCTGATGTAAATCGATTGAAAACTATAAAGTTCTTAGAAATAGTTACTATGATTATATGTTTCAGTTTGTAGTTTTAAAAAAAAAATTATTACTATGGTTTATGTGATTTTATTTATGGTTGTTTCTTCTTTAGTATCATCTTTTATCTTTAAGTATAGATGGGGTGTTATAGTTGGTATCAGAGCCCGAGTTTAAACACTCAGGGCTTGAGGGGTTTTTAAAAAAGGTTTTATCATTATGCTTCTGTTAGTGATTTTATTGAACTTTTCTATAGGATTTCAAGCATGCCTCCTGTTACACGAGGAGCACAAAGACGTGGTGACCCAGTTGATGCCAATTAGGTAGAGGTAGGGGTGGATGACGCGGTCATGGTCATGGCTGAGGTAGAGGATGAGGTCACCAAGGAATGCTTGGTGATGAACAAGTTGATCCTTTAATAGGAATGGATCGGGAAGATTGAGAGGTACCACAGGTTGAAGTTCTCCAACAGATCCTTGATAGGTTGGATAACATTGAAGCAAGGAACAATGTTCTAGTTGATGTAGCAAATGCTCATGTTATACCGAGTCCCAGTAGAAAAAGATCTTGTTATCAGGACTCAGTTAAAAGACCTTTCTAAGCTCAAAGGACCATATTTCAATGGAACAGAGGGTGGTGCTGAAGCTGAAGCATGGCTCTTGAACATCGAAAGATGTTTTATTCTCCATGATTATCATGGTAATGTGAAGGTTTGTTGGACTATAATGCAGCTTAGATCCTTTGCTTCCATATGGTGGAATATGGAACTAGAGAAACTTGGAATTCTCATCTCTCAGGTTACATGGGAGCTTTTCATAGAAAGATTCTGTGAGAGATTCATGTCATATTATTGGTAGCAAACTAGATCCGAAGAGTTCTTCAGCATTTCTCAAGGTAACTCAACAGTGGAAATGTATGAGAGGAGGTTTTTCCAACTAAAGAAATATTCTGGCTGGTTAGAGAATGATAAGCCTTGGTACAACACTTCATTAGGGGTTTGAACCCTAAAATTGAAGAAGAAGTGAGAACTTTCAAACCTACGACAGTGAAAGAAGCTGCTAATCAAGCCAAGCTCACAGAATTGAAGTTAGGATTTTTAGCCAAAGGATCAGTGAATCCACCAGCTCAAGTAGTGGGAAGAATCAGAAACCTTATTAAGATAATATCAAGGCATTTTCTAGTGGATCGAGTGGTAAATTTAGAAGAGGAAGTTTGAAAATTTTTCCAAATCAAACAAGAGTTTCAAGGTTCCTAAGCAACCTAAGTCCTTTAAACCAACTCAGAGTGTACAATAGAGTTATGCATCACCTCCAGTGAACTCATCATAGGATAAAAGTACCAAGAGAGGAGCAGAGTGTTGGCAATGTGGGCAATTGGGGCATTTGCAATGGAATTGTCCCCTTCGAGGCAATAGTCAAGTCAGGTCTAAAGCCATAGGTTCTGAGGCTACTGTTGGTGATTCTGGAAGGAATCATCGCATCTTTGCTACTATGGATCAGAAACAAGTGGATCATCATAACACTTTGATTGAAGCTAGAGGTAATTACCAAGGTAAGAAGATCTCTATTTTATTTGACTCTGGTGCCACTGGCTCTTTTATTTCTTCCAATTTGGTTTAGCAATGTGGAATTCTTGTGAGTAAAGCTGAATTGGCATGGCAAGTTGAGTTAGCATTAGGGACAAAGGTTGAATCAGGGTTTATAGCTGAAAATTGTAAGGTCCAATTTAAGGCTTTTACTACTATAGTTAACCTTAGGGTTATTCCTTTAGGTTCTTATGATATTATTCTAGGTATGGATTGGTTAGATCAACACCAAGCTGTCATCAATTGTAGAGAGAAAACCGTTAGATGTATCGATGATAATAGAACCATCAAGATTATTACAGGTGTTAAGAGGCCTATGTCAGTCAGGACTATTTCTGCTAAGCAACTTCAGAGATGTTTTCAAAAGGGATGCAAATTGTTTGCTATTTCTATCAATGATTTTGATGAACTAGTTGCATGGAACACCAACTTAGATCATCCAATTTTGAAGGAATTCTTAGATGTATTTATTACGAAGAGTCTGAGAATCCCACCTAAAAGAGAAATTGATTTTAGGATTGATCTTTTTCCGGGAACCGAACTGAATTTCCAAGAATCCTTACCGTATGACCGCTCAAGAATTAGTGGAACTCAAGGTTCAACTTGAAGAACTCCTTGAGAAGGGACTTATTAGACCTAGTGTTTCACCTTGGGGTGCACCTGTTATCTTCATCAAGAAGGATGGATCTTTGAGGCTTTGTATTGACTATAGACAACTAAACAAAGCTACCATCAAAAATAGATATCCTTTGCCTCGCATCAATGATTTGTTTGATCAACTAAAGGGAGCCAAGGTGTTTTCCAAGATTGATCTCAAATCTGGATACTATCAGTTAAGGATTCAAGAAGCTGACATTCATAAAATAGCTTTTCGCACAAGGTATGGGAATTATGAATTCATGGTAGTGCCATTTGGCTGACTAATGCACCATCAGTATTCATGAGTTTGATGTAGGGAGTATTCAGGACTTTCTTAGACAAGTTTTTGGTAGTGTTCCTTGATGACATTTTGGTATATTCTAACTCCTTGGAGGAGCATGAGTAGCATTTGAGGCAAGTCTTTGAATGTCTCTGTAGGAACAAGCTATATGCCAATCCTAAAAAATGTGAATTTTTCAAAACTGAAATAAGTTATTTGGGTCACATTATTACAGGAGATGGAATAGCTGTTGATTCTGCTAAGATCAGGGCAATTGTAGAGTGGCCAACTCCAACCAATGTATCTGAAGTATGAAGTTTTATGGGACTGGCTAGCTACTACAGGAGATTTGTGGCTAATTTTTCAAAGATAGCCCATTCCATTACTTCTCTCCAGAGAAAGGGTAAGAAATTCATCTGGTCAGATAAATGTGAAGAAGCATTCCAACACCTAAAGGAACGTTTGACTAGTGCACCAATTTCAGCGGTACCTGATCCTTCTAAGGAATATTTTGTGTGCACCGATGCCTCATTGGATGGTTTAGGGGCTATCTTGATGCAGGACAGCAGGGTCATTGCTTATGAATGAAGGAAACTAAAGGATCATGAAATTAATTATCCTACTCATGATTTGGAACTCACAGTAGTGATCCATGCTTTGACCAAATGGTGGCATTTTCTTCTTGGTCAACATTTTGAGCTTCATACCGATCACAGAAGTCTGCAATATTTGTTCATGCAACCCAATCTTAATGCACGTCAATGCAGATGGATGGAGTTTTTGTGTGAGTATGACTTCGAAATGAAGTATATTCAAGGGAAACAAAACAAAGTGGCGGATGCTTCTTAGCAAAAGGCATCATGAACTCTCTTCTTTGACCCTCACAATTGATTTGAAAGAGAAAATACTTCTGAATTTGGCTACTGATCCTTGGTATTTAGATGTCAAAGTAGTGATTGATAGTGGCAGTGTATTAGAAGGCAGATTTGAGGGTTACTCTATCAACACTGAAGGATTAATGACTTACTGAGAAGCATATATGTGCCAGAAGTCAGTGATCTTTAAAACCGAGTTATGACTGAAGCACATAAGGCACCTTATTTAGCACATCTTTGTGTGAAGAAGATGCATGTTGATCTTAAGCAGCATCACTACTGCCAGGTATGAAGAGGGATATTGCTGATTTGTGGCTAGATGCTTGGAGTGTCAGAGAGTAAAAGCTGAGCATCAACATCAGCTGGTTTACTTCAATCTCACAGCATACCTGAATGGAAATGGGATACCATATCCATAGATTTCATAGTGGGGTTACCATTTTCAGCTAGGTGACATGATGCCATTATGGTTGTTGTTGACCGGTTAACCAAAGTTGCCCATTTTATTCCTATAAGATCCACTTATAATGCTGCATCTGTGGCACAGATTTATATGGAACATATTGTTAAGCTACATGGGATTCCTAAGAAGATCATATCTGATAGGGATTCAACTTTTACTTCATCTCTGTGGAGGTCTTTTTAGTGTGAATTAGGTACTCAGCTGAACTTTAGTTCAGCATATCATCCCGAAACTGATGGACAGACTGAGCGTGTCAATGAGATTTTGGAAGACATGCTTAGAATGTATGTGATGGATAGGCAAAATAGATGGGAAGAGTACTTGCATCTGGTTGAATTTGCTTACAACAATGGTTATCATAGTTCTATAGGTATGGTTCCTTTCTAGGCTTTGTATGGAAGACCGTGTAGAATACCTTAAGCTGGGACAATCTTGAAGACATAATTCTTTTGGTCCCGAGATGCTTCGAGATTTAGAACAGTAGGTTAAGTGCATCAGAGAACACCTATCTATAGCTCAGGATAGGCAGAAAAAGTATGTAGACCTGCATAGGATTGAACGTCAATTTGAGGTTGGAAATAGGTATTTCTTCGGTTTAGGCCCTGGAAAAGTCCTATTAAGTATGGTAAAGGTTGAAAATTGTCTCCAAGGTTTGTGGGACCATTTGAGATCCTAGAACGAGTGGGTCCAATTGCCTACAAACTTGCTTTGCCTCCCTGCCTTTCACGAATTCATGATGTATTTCACATTTCCATCTTAAGGAAATATATACCTGACATTGCACACGTGCTAAATTGGAAAAATTTATAGGTAGTAGATGGTCAACTGATGCTGGAACCAGTATAGATCATCCAGCAAAGAGAGCTAAATCTCAGAGGATGCAAGGTGAGCAGGTAAAGGTATTATGGGATCTTCTTGATGATGTAGCTTCTGCAACTTGGGAAGATACAGGGGCTATGAGAGCTGCACATCCTCATTTGTTTATAGGCTTCTAGGAGTAAGCCTAGTCTGGTGGGGAAGGGTGTCATGCCCCTGACAGTCTCAGGCTTTGTTTTTCTATGTTATGTTATGTTATGTTAGACTTCTATGAGTTTGAACTCTGATTCCGTTCTTTTGAA